>JAPFFP010114057.1:1874-18340 GCA_026153255.1 Solanum medicagineum | reverse complement strand
TAATCGTCGGATAACCGCATTTAGCGGCCATTTCAAGTGCGTAAAACCTTCTTGAAGTGGAAATGTGAACCCGAACTTATTTTTCTGGATTTTAAAAGATTTTTCTGTTAGGTCTTTTAAAAATATTTAATGGTTTCCTTATTACCCGCAAAATTAGGTGGCGACTCTGTTTTCCTTTTGAATATCGAGAATTAGTTTTTCTCAAATTAATTGAGTTTAAACCGATTTTTGATTTTCAAATTTTCTTTTAAATAAAAGCCATTTTTCAATGTAACAAGTAGTAAAGTGCGAATTAAGAAATGAAGATTGAAAGAATATGTAAATGTAGGGGAAAACCAAATAAAGGGAAAATGAAGAGTCATTTCTCCCTCATTGGTTGAATAGCGGAAACGTTTTGACCTTAAATTGGGAAACATTTCCTCTAGCTCTTAAAGAGTCAAGTAAAGGGAACCTCTCGCGGCTTTGTTGTCACTCGCTTGACTTCAATTACGACAAATGATTGATTTATAAATTTTTTGGACAAACTTATTTGATTATTCTTAAGATTTTCCTTTTTTGATATACTAATTTTAGTGAATTATTAATTAATTAATTCGTAAATTATTTATTAATTAAATTAAGTTTTAATAGATTTTTTAATTTTTAATTAATTAATTCCAGATGATACCATGCTTGTTTTGAACAATTGAGACTGTTCTGAACAGGTGAATTTGCATGCATCATTGCATATAAATAAAGACTTCCCTTCTACATGATCACGCTCAAAATACACCTCCTTTTGAAGTAAAAGCGGTCATCAAAGTAATAAACCTAACCAAGGTTATGGTCGAATCCCACAAGGAATACGAGACTTTTGCAACTTGGTTCTCCAATAATCAATTCAAGTATCAACTAACTTAATTCTCTTAAAAGGGGGAGGGGGTTTGCAATGATCGATAGAAAATTAAACTAAAGTAACTAAAATTGGAAGACAAATAATAATGGAGAGCAACTTGGAGTATTGTGTTCCACATGATTCACTAACTCAACTTCCCCAGATTTTACTATTTTCAACTAGAATATTGCAAGTAGGACGATAATTTAGGTTCTTCTAACCCTTTGGTCAAAGGTAAAGGTCAAATTTCACTATGGGACTTGGCCCATCTCCATAGTATGCTCAATTAGCCATTACCCATAGTCCCAGTCAACTTCCCTTTGGTCGAGTTTGGTTGATTAGACGAGAACACATCATCGAATTCTGTTAATCATTCTCTTTTCCTATTCATTACCACCTGGATCACGAAGGTAACATTAGGGAAGTTGTAATGTTGGTCACTACTAGAAAACATTCAGAACGAAGAGAAACGATTAATACTTGTAAATACCCATTTTAAGAATTGCAAATAATCCGAATTTTCTAAGTTAGATTCTCATGATTCCCACAACCCTAAGTTGTAGGTTTAGCTACTCATATCTAGGGCAAATAATGAAACAATGAATATAGAAGACATAGTTAATCACTTAACCAAGAAGATTGAAGAACAAAAGAAAGCCCAATATGTATTTAGAATCACAAGATTGAAAGTTGAATTTAATCCACAAGTGAATCTCTTCTAAAAAATATAGTCCCCAAAGGTAAACCCTGAAAAATACTCTAAAATTTCATGCTCTCTATGTGTCTCTATCTACTCTCTACTGAAAATCTTCAAAAACTACTAGAAATGGCCTAGTATTTTCTATTTATAGTATCTACAAATAAGTCCCTAAATTAATAAAAAAAACTAGTCGGCACCTGATACGAGTAACAGTTACGACTCGTAACTCGGGTTACAAGTCGTAATCAGGCTTTCGTGGTCAACCTCCTGCATCTTGGACCTCACTGGTACGAAGCACCTTCACGAGTCGTAGTCTGTTCTATGACTCGTATAAATTCTCATAGTCCACATTTGCATCACTTGGTCCAAGTCTGATCAACACCGGAAATCACTACGAGATATCCCTTTACGACCCATAAATGGAACTACGACTCGTTTTGTGTGACTGAATCTCAATTTTTCTCCAATACTGGAATCCTCCAAGAGACCACCTCTACGACTCGTAAACTGAGATACGACTCGTAGAGGGTCTCCTATGTCCTCAAAAATCAGCAAAACCTGCAACTTTCGCCAAAGTTGTGCCAACCTGCTTTTCCTGTAAAAACAAAAACAAAAACACATAAAAACCATAAAAGTCGTATTGAGAACAGACAAAATCCTAAGTCTTAGACATCAAATGTGTTGTATTTTGATAGTACATCAACACCCTCTACTTAGCGTTGTTGCTTGTCCTCAAGCGATGACTCAATCTATATAGATAATAAAGCAACACATCGCAATTAACCCAATGACATATACCATACTCAAATTGAACTCAGCTACCCATATCAGCTTTCTCAAAACAAGATTATGTAGTTATTAACCAAACCAAATCATATTGATGCATTTGACAATACAACTATGGCAAGCAAAGGAATATCAACAATCCACAATCACTGAACAAGTAAGATGTTGACAATGCAATGAAAATGCCCTCACAAGAAAGAAGTCCCTTTTAAACACTTGATGAAGATTTCATAATTTAATCATAGGACTGTAAAAGCACACTCACTCTCACAAATGACGTTCATGCATGATAACCAATACCATATACTTGCCCGTATATTCATGACCCGGACTTTTGACTAATTGAGTTAGGATCACGTTAGGACTTTATAAGCATGTAACGTAGGCTCATGGGGCTTTGGTATGACATTTTGAACAATTAGTGACTAAAGGCCAACCTTGAACCACGCTTTTTGACACTTTCACCTTGACACTCAATCATTTCAACCTTATTCTCCCTTTCTTCTTCTTATTCAAGCTTTTCCATGTATTTTCTTCTCATTTTCAGCTTTTGCCTTATTTTCACATATCATTTTGCTTGTTCAACTCAATCTAAGGCATTTTTTCTTTTTCTTTTACCCAGTACATGATCTTCTTCTTTTTCTTCACATTCCCAACTCACCACCGCATTTTTGCTATTTTACCCTACACTGACCACCCTCAACTTAGGCTTTTAGCCTATATCGAAGTGTATAATATCTATTCCCCAAACAAGTGCCACTTTTGATATCCACCCTCAACTTAGGCTTTATGCCTAAATAAATGTTCACAATGCTCCAGGATAGACCAGGGCTAATTTCAAGGTATTTCACTAGACAAGGTTAGGCTAATCAGGTGTTAAGAAAGAAACGGTACATGTAAAGTTCAAATATTTGGATCAAGGGATGAATTTCTCATTTGATTGGTCATTTTAGGCAAAAATAGACTAATTCAAAGAATAAGAGCTTAAGATCCCTTCCTAATCCATATAATCTCCAGTCCAACTTAGAGTAACAACGCAAGTTTTAAATTAGCACACAGTACAAGAACATAACAAAATCAGCTCACACACACATGGCATTGCATACATAGCCAAAAAAACTCACAGATCATGCTTCATGTATCAAATTACCTTCATTTAATCTAAACAAATATTACCAAATCATTCAGAAATGCATGGTTGCAATATAACAACTACTCAAAAATATTGATGGATACCAATTTTTCAAAATATTTCATAATGAATCAAAAATAAGGTATATGCCATAAGTTCAACTACTATATACTACAAATATCATTTAAGACATTCTAAACATGCCGGTTCAACAAAAATTTAAATATCCACGAGGAAAAAGAACACTGGCAAGAAAACCTTGGGATCAAAAGTTGGGGTGGTTATGGACCAAAAGCTACTCAGACTTCACCCTAATCCATAACTACCCACACCCCATAAAAAAAACAATGCATTATCCTCAATGCACCGATTAAGTAGAAATATATAGTAGGGGCTAGAAAACATACCTTGGCGCCTAAGCACCTGTCCACCTTGGGTTGCCTCCCAAGCAGCGCCTAATTTATAGTCGTGGCACGACATAGCCATCTTGAGTACTTAGACTTCCCCAAGATCTCATTCTTCAACCGTCTTGATCTCTTCTACATTGCCAAGGTATGACTTGACCCTTTGGCCGTTTACTTTGAAAGTGCCTCCCTTTTGTCTCTCCAATCCAATGGCCCCATAATCAAAGACACGTGCCACTTGAAAGGGTCCCGACCATCTGGATTTGAGCTTCCTGGGGAACAATTTTAATCTGGAATTGAAAAGAAGAACTAAGTCCCCTGGTGTGAATTTGCGATTTTCTATGCGGCGGTTATGTTGGGTTTTCATTCATTGCTTATACAATCTGAGCTCTCATATGCTTTTAATTGAAACTCATTAAGCTCATTAAGTTGGCTTAATCTAGAGGTAGTTGCATCATTCCTATCTAGATTCAACTTCTTCAATGCCCACATTGCTTTATGCTCAAGTTCCATAGACAAATGACATGCCTTCCCAAAAACAAATTGATATGGGGACATGCCAATAGGTGTCTTAAATGCAGTTTGGTATGTCCATAATGCATCATCCAGCTTTTCGAGACCAATCAGTTGGGTTTGCATTCACAATTTTGAATAAAATATGCTTAATTTTCCTATTCGACACTTCCACTCACATATTTGTTTGAGGATGATAAGGCGTTGCTCGCTCTATGTTTCACGCCATACTTTTCAAGAAAAGCTTTAAAGAGTCTATTGTAGAAGTGACAACCTCCATCATTAATGATAGCTCGAGGGGGTACCAAATCTAGAGAAGATGTTCTTTTTTAGGAATGTTGTGACACTTTTATCGTCATTGTTAGGTAGAGCTACGACCTCCACCCTCTTGGATACATAATCCATAGCAACCAAGATGTACTTATTTCCATGTGAACTAATAAATGGTCCCATGAAATCTATTCCACACACATCAAATAACTCAATCACCAAAATAGGATTTGGAGGGAGCTCATGCTTGCGTGTAACCCCACCTTCTCTTTGGCACCTATCACAAGCTCTGGCATAGTCATGAGTATCTTGGTGGATTGTGGGCCAATAATACCCAAATTTTAAAATCTTTGTGGGCTGTTTGAATCTCACTATGATATCCACCCACTATTTACGAGTGGCATGCTTAAACTATGCTCATCATTTCCACCTCAGGTACACAACGGCAGGTAATCCTGTCAGCACATATACGGAATAAATATGGGTTATCGCAAAAGAACTTCCTCACATCATGCATAAACTTCTGACATTGGTGTGTGTTCAAGTCGGGTGGCACAATATCATTTACTGAATAGTTTGTATAGTCTGTAAACCAAGGTATAAGATCATGAGATGCAGCCAACACTCTTTCATCAAGAAAAGAATCATTTATCTCCAACCCATCATCAAATTGTAACATTGCCTTATCTTCTAATCTGGATAGATGATTTGCAACTTATTTTTCAGTTCTTTTCCTATCAATAACATCAAAGTTGAATTCTTGCAAGAGAAGTACCTATCTTATCAACCTTGGCTTCGCATCTTTTTTGGTCATCAAATATTTAAGTGTTGAGTGGTCTGTATGTACTAACACTTTGGCTCCCAACAAATATGAACGAAACTTTTCAAATGCAAAGACCAATGCAAGTAATGCTTGCTTTGTAACAGTGTAATACTTTTGAGCCATATTTAGGGCTTTACTGGCATAATATATAGGATGTAAGACTTTCTCCTTATGTTGTCCCAATATCACACCTAGAGTAGCCTCACTTGTATCACACATGATTTCAAATGGCTTGGACCAATCAAGAGCTACAATAATTGGTGCTGAGATCAATCGCTTTTTCAACTCCTCAGAGTCTTGTATGCATGCATCATCAAACATGAACTTGGCATCTTTCTCCAATAATTTACACAATGGGTGTGAAATTTTAGAGATATCTTTTATAAACCTTCTATAGTATCATGCATGCCTCAAGAAACTCCTCACACCCTTAATTGAGATGGGTGGTGAAACCTTCTCAATCACCTCAAACTTTAGCACTATCGTCCTCAATGCCTTTGCCAGATATTCTATAACCCAACACAATACACTTTTTGACCATGAAATGACACTTTTTCCAGTTTAGCACGAGGTGGCTTTCTACACATCTTTGCAACACATCATGCAAGTGTGCCAAGCAATCCTGAAATGAGTTTCCAACCACACTGAAATCATCCATGAAGACCTCAATAGTGCTCTCTACCATATCCGAGAAGATGGACATCATGCATCTTTGAAATGTTGTTGGATCATTATACAACCCGAATGGGATCCTCTTAAATGCAAAGGTGTCATAGGGGAATGTAAAAGTTGTTTTCTCCTGATCCTTTGGAGCAATGATGATCTGATTATAGCCAGAATACCCATCAAGGAAACATCACCACCTTTTTTCTGCAAGTCTGTTAAACATCTGATCCATGAATGGCATAGGAAAGTGATCCTTCTCTGTTGAGGCATTGATCTTTCTGTAGTCCATACACACCCTCCATCTTTGACTTGCCTCATAGGAATTAACTCATTGTTAGCATTAGGTACCACTATTATACCCCCCCTTTTTTGTTGGAACACACTGTACCTAGCTCACCCATTCACTGTCGACAATTAGGTTGATTACTCCTGCATCTAACCATTTGATGACTTCTGTACGAACCAACTCTTGCATAGGAGGATTCAGGCGCCTTTGATGTTCAGTATTTGGTTTGTAGTCCTTGACTAGCTGAATTTTGTAAGTATATATCCCAGGAGGGATACCAATAATATCTGTAATAGTCAATCCAATAGCCCTTTTTAAATTGTTTGAGCACTATTACAAGCGCATTTGCTTGCTCATCACTCAAGTCCGCAGCTATGATGACCGCGAAAGTGTTGTTCTCTTCCAAGAATGCATATTTCAAATATGATAAAAGTGCTTTTAATTCTAACACCGGTGGCACTACTATAGAGGGGTTTCTAGGTGGCGTTTCCCAATTTTGCAAATCTAGCTTCAACTTCATTTGGCGTCTAGGGCCGAATGACACCTTAGAACATTTACTGTCTTCTCATAATTTGGGATACCATCACTGTCGAAGTTCATCAATACTGCCTCTAAAGTGTCAACAACCAATCATAACTCATGTGGTACCTCTGACTCATCATCATCAATATTCTCTATAACAGGAACCACCCTCAGATCATTATCCTTCTTGACAAACATCGAACACGACCTCTTCTTTACCAAATCTGAATGTGAGCAGCCCTTTCTCCATGTCAACCAGAGTGTGACCAGTAGCTAATAAAGGCCTCCCCAAGATAATAGGAACTGCAAGATTAACCTCACAATCAAGAATAACAAAATCTGCAAGAAATATAAAATTTTCAACTTTTACCAAAACATCATAGAGTACTCCCATAGGTTTCTTGACTGTTCTGTCTGCCATACCGCATCTTAACAGGAGAAGGAATTCCCAAACCAAGTTTCGTGAAGATTGTTAGAGGCATTAAATTGATGCTGGCACCCAAATCATAAAGTGTCCTTTCAAATTCTACCTCTCTTATAGTGCATGGTATAGTGAAAACGCTTGGATCTTCACGCTTTTAAGCCAATTACTTGGTAGTGATAACACTACAATGTTGGAGATCTTTCTAAAGCTCTTGACTTATTGTCCGCTTCTTTGTAACCAAGTCTTTCATATACCTTACATAACCCGACATCTTCTCTATAACTTCAATCAAAGGGATGTTGATCGATAATTGCTTAAACATTGAGAGGAAGTGTTTGAGCTTGGTTTCCTCCTCCCTCTTCTTGAGTCTTTGAGGGAAAGGAGGAGGAGTCCTTGGTATATCTTATACTTCTTTGGCTCTTCAACTACTTCATCTACCCCATTCTTTACACAATCTTCTCTCTTGACAACTCCCTCATCCACATTTTCTACCTCAATCAGTATAGGGGGGTCAATGGTACTTTATCATCCTCTAGTCGTAATTTCCATGCAATGCCCCTCAATCTTTGGTTTTTGCACCGTATTACTTGGAAATGTACCTTTTTAGCGTTGATTCAATTGCACTTGGCCGAATTGGTGGTCAAGTTACTTGATGGCCACTGAATAAGACTTTATCTTTTGAGGTATGCTAGAGACATCAGACTTCATTCCCTTTAAATCCTCATCTTGTGTTTGGGCCTTTTGTCATCGATCGATCAAACGTCTCTTCAATCCTTGAATTGCTAGTCCTAGCATCACGATTGTGGGGTGACACATATGGACCATTCCGAAAACCATATCTCATACCCCACTCGGCTTCTGGAACCCTATTTCTTTCAAAATAACCACCACAATTATCTCTATAAGCACCTTCTCGATTATAGTTCCGACCTTGGTTTTCGGAACCTTGCCACCAATAGTCCGAATTGGACCCTTGGGCACTGCTCCGAAAACTCAGTGCTTGATCACTAATAAAACAATCATCCTAATCATAATAAATGTTCTTCATACATGGACGCTCTAGGAGGTTGGTGGACTACCACATGCACTCTTTCTTCATTTTCCTTAACCACCAAATCCATACTCGTGCGGAGTTGAGAAAGTTCTTGCATGATCTCCTTGTTAATCTTAGCTTGCTCCGAACTAACATTTACCTTACACGAGCTCCTTGTAGAAGCTCTCTCTGTTTGCCCCCATGCTTTGTTGGTTTTGACCACTTTCGCTATGCTCTCGGCGATCCTTGTGAATGGTTGATCCAAGAACATGCCCCCATCATAGTATCGACACAAGCTTGACTATTTTAATTGAGGGCAAGATAGAAAATCTCTACCAAGGCATTGTCAATAATTTTGTGGTCTGGGACGCTTCTCAAACACTTTATAAACTCTCCCATGTTATACTGATTGAATCACTCTGCGATTGCTCAAAATTTTTGATTTGATCTTTTAATTTGAGCTTCTTTGATCTCAGGAAGTACCTTTCCCAGAAGGCCTTCTGTAAATCTTCCCAACTGGTGATTGAGCATTATGGGAGTTCCGGTAGCCATACCGCTGCATTACCAGTAAGAGATATAGGGAACTTACGTAACGCAACAACATCCATGGAAAGATTTTGCGTCTCCATCACGCTCTTGCACACAAAAGCTATATTATACAGATGGCTATGAGGATCCTCGGAAGGTAGGCTCGCAAACAAATCATGATTCTGAAGCATTTGGAGCAATCCACTTGAAATCGTGAACTTACTGTCGGCCGGTAATGGTGGCAACACTATAGCTCCCATTACGTCTATGGTCATGGGATTCAATCTATATTGATTCTATCCATAAGCATTCTTGTTTAAGTCCCTAGGTTGTGGCCTATTCTCCAATGGTGGTGGATTATCATCCTTATCCTCAACATCATCATTCCAATTCATAGCTTATTTAACCGCGATATTAGCATTCGCTTGAGCCATTCTTTTTGTAACCCGTTGGATCTCTAAATTAATTGGAGCTAAGGGAATGCCTTGACTTCTTGTATTGGGCATACAACACCTAGTATACCCTGCAAATAAGCTAAATAAACATAACAAAAAAGTAAAAGTAAAATACAAGAGAATCAAGAAATTAACACTTGAATTATACTACTAGTGAATCTAAATCAAAGTCTCGCGTATTCCCTGAAAATGATGCCATTTTTCTTTGATCACACTCAAGATACACCTCTTTTTGAAGTAAAAACGATTGTCAAAGTAATAAACCTAACCAAGGTTAGGATCGAATCCCACAGGGAATATAGGACTTTTGCAACTTGGTTTACCAATAATCCATTCAAGCATCAAGTAACTTAATTCTCTAAAAAGGGGTAGGGGTTGCAATGATCGATAGAAAATTAAACTAAACTAACTAAAATAGGAAGACAAACAATAATGGAGAGCAACTTGGAATATTGTATTCCTTATGATTCACTAACTCAACTTCCCCAGATTTTACAATTCTCAACAAGAATATTACATGTAGGACAGTAATTTACGTTCTTCCAACTTTTTGATCAAAGATGAAAGTCGAATTTCACTATAGGACTTGCCCCATCTCCATAATGTGCTCAACTAATCATTACCCATAGTCCCAGTCAACCTTCCTTTGGTCGAGTTCGGTTGATTAGATGAGAACACATCATCGAATTCTATTAATAATTCCCTTTTCCTATTCATTACCACCTGGATTGGTAAGGTAACACTAGGCAAGTTCTAATGTTGGTCACTACTGGAAAACATTCAAAACGAAGAGAAATGATTAATACATGCAAATACCCATTCTAAGAATTGCAAATAATCCAGGTTTTCTAAGTTAGGTTCTCATGGTTCCCACAACCCTAAGTTGTAGGTTTAGCTACTCATATCTAGGGCAAATAATGAAACAATGAATAGAGAAGACATAGCTAATACTTATCCAAGAAGATTGAAAAACAAGAAAACCCAATATGTATTGATAATCACAAGATTGAAAGTTGAATTTAATCCACAAGTGAATCTCTTCTAAAAAATGTAGTCTCCAAAGGTAAACCCTGAAAAATACTCTAAAATTTCATGATCTCTATGTATCTCTATCTACTCTCTACTGAAAATCTTCAAAAACTATTATAAACGACCTAGTATTTTTTATTTATAGTATTTACAAATAAGTTCCTATATTAATAAAAAAAAACTTATCGGCGCCTGATACGAGTCACAATTATGACTCGTAACTCGGGTTACGAGCCATAATCGGGATTTCATGGTCAGCCTCCTGCATCTTGCACCTCATTAGTATGAAACATCATCACGAGTCGTAGTCTAGTCTACGACTCATATTGACTTCTCATAGTCCATATTTGCATCACTTGGTCCAAGTCTGATCAACACCGAAAATCACTACGAGATATCCCTTTATGACCTGTAGATGAAACTATGACTCATAACTAGGTCTCGTGCGGCTGAACCTCAGTTTTGATCCAACACGGGAATCCTCCACGAGACTACCTCTACGACTCGTAAACTAAGATATGACTCAAAACCTGCAACTTTCCCCAAAATTATGCCAACCTGCTTTTCTTGTGAAAACAAACACAAAAGCACATAAAAATCATAAAAGTCGCATTGAGAACACACAAAATCCTAAGTTTTAGACATCAAATGTGTTGTATTTTATAGCACATCACTACACTTTTCAGACATCGAATTTTCTCTTCTTCTGCATACATTTTCTTACAAATAAGATTTTAGTATGCGTGTAAGTCCATTGATGGTTCTTTGAGTTTGTTGAAATTACAAGAGTTTGAGATACCACTACTTTTGTAATAGGTTATATATTTTATTGTAGGAGAAAATAATTCATAGCCTCGGATATAGTGAGGGGATTAAATGTTTTAACGACACAAAGTGAATTCTATGGACATAGATAGTTTTATATAATTTCATTTCTTTCTTTACTGTTGCTGCTACTGTTTTGAATACAGAAGGGAAACACAATCTTGAGGAATTTAATAATAGTTTTTTCCTCTATATTCTTACTTTTTGAATTTTCTATGTCTTTTGAGATTTAAGTAATTTTATATGTTTGTGACAGAATAAGCAATATATAGATTAAGTATTATTGATTAGTATTTTATACATTAAATTGTTTATCTATTTCTAACAGAAACAATGTCTGATCCGAGTGAAGTCAAGCTGGAATGATGAATGTTGCAGTAACATCTTCTGCAAATCGTTCAAATGTTGCACCTGCTATTCCACCGGCTGAAAAATCTATAAAATTACCAATGTCAATTTCAAAGAAGATTTCTTCTGAAAGAACTTCGGATGATGAATGACTCTTAGTGAGTGAAGCTTGGAAGCACTTATATTTCTATTTAGGAACTACATTCTAAATGGCTTGCAAGATGATTTGTACAATATGTATAGTAACATGAAGACTTCCAAGGAACTTTGGGATGCTTTGGAATAGAAGTACAAAACTGAAGATGCCAGAATGAAAAAATTTATTATGGCAAAATTTCTAGACTACAAGATGGTAGACAGAAAAACTGATGTTATCCAAATTCAGGAGTTGCAGGTTATAATTCATGATTTCCTTGAAGAAGGTATAATTTTATATAATACTTGATTTGAATAAATTAAATTTGTTCTTAATACTCACACAATCTTTAATGTAGGATTTGTTGTAAATGATGTTTTTCAAGTGGCAGCCATCATTGAGAAGTTACCCCACTTTGGAAGGACTTCAAGAACTACTTAAAGTATAAATGCAAGGAGATGACTGTTGAAGATCTCATTGTACGCTTGAGAATCGAAGAGGACAACAAAGTGGTAGAAAAGAGGTCACAAGCAAATCAACAATACCAGAGGCAAATATTATTGAAGAAGGGCCAAATGTCAAAAAGAGAAAGAAGTCGTCTAGATCAAAAGAAAACCCACCTAAAAAGAGGTTTAAAGGCAATTGTCATAACTGTGAGAAGGTTGGACATACAGTTATTGATTCTCACTCTTCAAAGAAGCAGAAGAAAAAGAATCATGCAAATATGATTGAAAGAATGACGAAGAACCTATGTGTCATGTTGACTCAATGAACCTTAGTAGGAAATCTCAAGGAGTGGTGGTTTGGTTCTAAATTCACTTCACATATTTGTGCAGTTAAAGAAGCCTTTGCAACAAATGTACCTGATGAGACTATCTATATGAAAATTCTTTCACAACAAAAGTTGAAGGCTATAGCAAAGTGCATTTAAAGATGACATTAGGTAAGATGGTGACTCTAAACAGAGTTTTTCTTATTCCAAAAATGAGGAAGAACTTAGTTTCCGTTGGTTTCTTGGTCAAGAGCGATTTTAAATATGTTCTTATTTCATGTAAAGTTGTAACTAGCAAAAATGAGATATATGTAGGAAAAGGCTACCTTAGTGAGGGTCTTTTCAAACTGAATGTAATTGTTGTCTAAAGTAATAAAAATCTGACTTCTTCATGATTACTTGCATATAATGATTTATGGCATTCATGTTTAGGACATATCAATTATAAAAACTAGTGAAAATGAGTAATTTGAATCTATTGTCAAAGTTTGAAAACAAATAGTCAAAGTGTTAAGTCTGTGTTGAATCTAAGTATGTTAAATATTCTTATAAGTCAGTTGAAAGGAATTCAAATCCCTCGGACTTAATTCACATAGATATTTGTGACATGAAGTCAATACCATCTCATAGTGGAAAGAAGTATTTCATAACATTTATTGATGATTGTACGTCATACTGCTATGTTTATTTACTTAGTAGTAAATATGAGGTAATTGAAGCATTCAAACAATACAAAAGTGAAGTTGAAATACAACTGAACAAAAAGATTAGAATAATAAGGAGTGCAGTGGCGAATATGAATCTCCTTTTGAGAATATATGGTTGAAATATGATTTTATTCATAAAACAACAACCCCTTACTCACCACAATCTAATGGAATTGAGGAAAAGGAAAATAGAACACTTTTTTTCTAATAAAAGAAATAGAACACTTAAGGAGATGATGAATGTCATATTAATTAGTTCTAATTTACCTCTAAATTTGTGGGGGGGGGGGGGAAGCTATCCTTATGGCTAATTGAATACTCAATCGAGTTCTCCATAATAAAATACAACCTATTCCGTATGAAAAATAGAAAGGGAGAAAGCCTAACCTTGGATACTTGGAAGTGTGGGAGTGTTCGACTAAGCTCCAAATTTCTAAACCTAAAAGGACAAAAATAGGACCAAAGATGATTGATTGTGTGTTCATAAGATATACTATGAATAGTAAAGCATATCGATTTATGTTGCATATATCAGAAAATTTTGACATTCATACTATTGAAGTAATTAAATTAGATAATGCTAAATTCTTTAAAACAATATACTCTTATAAGAAAGAATATGAATCATCTAATGAAGGAACTAAATGACCTTGAGAGAAATAAAGGAGATTGATAATAATGAGGAAAATTTAAGGCGTAGTATATGTCAAAGGACCTCTACTTCCGTTGAATTAGATTTTGTAGAATTTTTGTTAGAAAATAAGTCACGAACCTTCAGAGAAGCTATGACTTCTTCAGAAGCACAATATTGAAAAAAGGTTGTTAATAGTGAGATTGAATTCATAATGAATAATCATACATGGGAATTGATTGATCTTCTTTCTGGAAATAAACTCTTAGGGCTAAAGGGATTTTTAAAAGGAAAATGAAGTTGATGGCACTATTGATAAATATATATCAGGCTCGTTATTGAAGGGCTTAGACAACATGAAGATTTTGACTACTTTGATACATATTCATCAGTAACTAAAATCACGTCAATTCGAACGTTAATAGCCTTAGTTGCAGTGTATGGTCTAGAAATTTATCAAATGAATATCAAAACAGCTTTCTTAAATGGAGATTTGGAAGAAGAAATCTATATGGAACAACCAGTAGGCTTCATAGTTCCTAGAAATGAAAAGAAGGTGTGCAAACTTGTTAAGTCAATATATAGACTAAAACATGCATCTAAATAATGGTATGAAAAATTTGACCATACAAGGTTGTCAAAGGGTTTCAAAATTAATGAATTTGACAAATATATATAAATTAAGAACACTCCAAATAAAATTGTCATTGTTTACTTATATATGGATGACATGTTAATAATGAGTAACGATATTGCTATCATAAATGCTACTAAGCATATACTTGCTAGTAAGTTTGATATGAAAGACCTAGGAGTTGTTGACTTGATATTAGGAATTAAGATTCAAAAAACTCCTCTAGATCTAGCATTGTGTCAGTCTCATTATATCAAAATGGTAGAAGAAAAATTCAAGTACTTAAACTACAAAAGTGCAATATCCCCAATTGATCTGAACCTTGATCTTGCTGAGAATAAAGGTGAAAGTCAGTCTCAATTGGATTATGCCAAGTTTGATGTACATCATGAACTGTACGCGACTAGGCATAGCTTGTGCTCTAAGCAAATTAAGTCGGTACAAAAATTATTTCGATCAAAATCATTGGTTGACAATGAAATGAGTTTTGAGGTATCTAAATCACACTCAAAATGTCACGCCTCAAGAGGGTACTCTAGACATAACCGACACTCAGAGACTATGCTAGTCCCCAAGCGAACCACTTGGCCTCATCACATCCATTCATTTATACATTCTACTAATCAACGGAAGAACAAAAATAAGTAAATAAGCTCATATCCTCAAATCTCAGAAAGAATATTAAAATAAAGGCTAGTAGAAAAGAAACCAGCTCATAGTTTTATCAATCAACAATCTGATTCTAGTCTATGAAGCATCTATCACTATTAGGTGGTGCCAATGACAGACCCATGGATACCTCAATCAATATAAAAGCTAATAAATAAATAACTCTAAAGCAAGATGAAAATAATATAGGATTCCCCTGAAGTAAGGGAGGCTCACCAATCCATTGAACGTCCAATGATCCTCAATGAAGCGTTTGCTAATGATCTCGATCCCGTATATCTACATCATGAGACGATGCAATCCCAGAGGGGGACATCAGTACCTGGAATGTACTGGTATGTAAAATAACTGAATGAAATCAAAACAGGTAGAATAGTATGGAAATAACATCAACTCAACTCAAAAGACTCAACTCATCTCAAATTCAGTAAAATATGCAAGTTTAAAGCAAATCATGCTTTTCGAATATACATTTGAAAAGAAAGAATGATTCTGTAAGAAACCTCATACTCTATCAATGTTGCTTGGTAGTTTCTCTTAACCGACATCTGTCCTGTCGCACCACCTTTAAGTTAGGTGGGGCACAACGAATAGGCATCACTGTCATGCCCGTCTTAAAATTGCCATGGTAGAGGACGTTGTCTGTCTATCTCTCTCTTACTTGGATCTAATGAGAATTGTCCAACTATTGGAACAAAAGTCGCCAGCAGTGCTGCACGACTATCCTACGCTGGCACACGCAGTTCTGGGATGACACTCGTTACCCAACTCGGTGTTCAATAACGCTGCTAAGACTAAAACATGGATCATTATCTATCAAATCTATATTCTTTAAACTCATGTCATCTATCTCCATCATCTATCAATGAAACTATTATGAAAAGTATATTTACATTGCCATTATTATGTTCTCAAAATACCATTTACACTCAATGATCAATCCCATTAAACTGATTAGAATATCAATTGTCTTCAAATAAAATATAATACTCATGTTTCAAATAATCACTGTATATTATCAAAACTCTCTCTAAAATTATTGTTCATGCTTAAAAGTCATATTCATGAAAACTCAACACATGCTACAAGAAATCATCAGTATTTAACATACCATATGACTATCAAATCTTAGTTTTCAAAATAAAGCATAAAAATAACCATAGTGTTCAAGTAGGGTTTATGTGAATGAAAACATGAACATATATCTAAAGAATTACTCAACTTCAAAATAAAGCATAAAAATAACCATAGTGTTCAAGTAGGGTTTATGTGAATGAAAACATGAACATATATCTAAAG
>JAPFFP010114056.1:16789-41557 GCA_026153255.1 Solanum medicagineum | reverse complement strand
CTCCCCAATAGAAGTACAGGATACTCAGCTGCTATCACCAAGCTCCAGGTTGCTTCGGGGCTTGTATATGTTTAGAGCATATGTTCATATTGTATAGTAAGTTGAGGCGGGGCCTGTCCCGACCCTTGTCAGATGTTCTTCATTACTTAGAGGCTTTGTAGACTATGTACAGAAAAAGTGAAGTTATGTTTCGTACGTTAGACACCGCGTCCCCAACGGCCTAGTCATATGCATCCCCTTTTTGGCTTATTATCACGGTTTATCTATTTTAAGGCATGCTAGAGGTACAAACCCTATGTGACACACATAGTAAACGTATAGTATAGGTTGGTTCTCCCGGGCCTTAACGGCAACGGGTGCCAGTCCACCCTAACTGGGCATGGGGTGTGACAGTGGCTACCAAAAGTGGCCCTGGTTCGGAGGAAAGATATTGTGTACTTCAATATAGGCTAAAACCGTAAGTTGAGTATGGAAGGTGTAAGGGTAAAGCACAAAATAAAGTGGTGATTTGGGAATGGGGAGAAAAATAAGAAAATCATGTACAAGGTGCAAGAAAAATTAAAGATGCCTTAGATATAAGCCAGAAAACAAAATGAAGAGTAGAAATAAGGCAAAAGCTGAAAATGAGAAGCAAACATCTGGAAAAGCTTGAATGAGGAAATAGGGAGAATAAGGTGAAAAAAATAGAGTTGGTAAGGTGAAAGTGATGAAAAGCGCAGTTTCAAGGAGGGCCTTTAGTCACTACTTTTCTAAAATGCCATACTAAAACCCCCCTGAGCCTACATTACAAAACTAGAAAGTCCTAAAGTGATCCTAGTCCAGTTAGTTGAAGATCTCAGTCATGAGTATAGGGGCAAGCCAATGGTATTACTCCTCATGCATGAATATCTTCTGTGAGAGTGAGTGTTTTTGCACAGTCCCAAAGCTAAATATGAAATCATCATTGAGTGTCAAAAATAGGACTTCTTTCTATAACACTTGCATTGCATTGTTAGCATTTGACTTGTTCAGTGATTGGTTTGCTAAATAACTATCTGATCTTGTTTTGAAAATCTGATGTGGGTATCTGAGCTTGAATTGTATGTGATGTATGCCATTGAGTTGAGGTATATGTGTTACTGTATTGTCTATATAAATTGAGTCATCGCTTGAGGACAAGAAACAATTTTAAGTTGAGGGTGTTGATGTCCTGACAAAATACAACACGTTTGATGGGTAAAACTTAGGCTTTTGTGTGTTCCCAATGCAACATTTATGGTTTTTATGTGCTTTGTGTTTAGTGTTGCAGGAAAGGAGATTGGAATGACTTTGGGAAAAAATTACAGAGTTTTCTAGTTTTTGGTGATTTACGAGACCCTCTAAAAGTCGTAAAGCAATCTACGAGTTGTAGAGGTAGTTTCGTGTCAAATTCCAGTGAAGATTGAGATCTGAAGTTCAATTCCACGAGACCTCTATATGAGTCGTATAGATAGGTTTCGTGAAGATTTCCGGAGAGGGATAATTTGAAGTAGTTGAAGCCTACGAGACTGAAGTACGAATCATAAATCAGTTCCTGAGTTATGACAATGGTTCATAGAAGTGAGTCCAAGATCCCAAGAGCTTATTATGAGACCTCGATTATGACTCATAGAAGCCTCTACGAGTCGTAAATAGGTTTCGTGGAGTCCGCCGACCGATTTTTCTATTTTATTAAAGACTTAATTGTAATTACTATAAATAGTATTATTTAGGTCATTTTTCAGAGAGAGTCGTTACTTTAGTTGTAATAGGGTTAGAAACAATATTTTACTTAGAGAGAAAATTGAGAGAACACACTTGTGAATTAAATTGTTCCTCAAATCTTGTGATTCTCAATCAAATTTGGATTTGCTTGATTCTCAATTCAATTGGGTAAATGTTTAATTATGTTTTCTCAATTCATAATTTCTTTATCTACCAATAGCATCAGTAGCTAAACCCACAACTTGGGATTGTGGGAACCATGAAGATTTAACTAAATAAACCAAGTAATTTGCAATTCTTAGAATAGGTATTTGCATGTGTTCATTAATTCTCTTCGTTTTGCATGTTATCTATTGTTGGCCAACATTAGAACTTGCTAGTGTTACTTTCCCTATCCAGGATGTAATGAATAGGAAAAGAGATGATTAACAGGATTTGATGATGGGTTCTCGTCTAATCAACTGAACTAAACCAAGGGAGGTTGACTGGGACTCTAGGTAATAGTTAGTATTGCACTATGGACATGGGCCAAGTCACATAGTGAAATTTGTCTCTCCCATGGACCAAAGGGTTTGGTGAACTTAAATTATCATCTCGCATGCTATACACTAGTCAAGAATTGGGTTGTTCGGTGTTATTGAGTCAGTGAATCATGACACAATACTCAATTTGCTCTCTTATTGATTCTCTTCTGTTATAGTTAGTGTAGTTTATTTTTTATTGATTACTTTAAACCCCCCTCCTCTGGGGAATTGAGTTGATTGATTCATTGAATTTCTTATTAGTGAATTATCGTGAGTCTACATATTCTTTGTGGGATTCGACCCTAACCTTGGTCAGGTTTTATATTTGAAAATGACTGTTTTATCCTCCAAAAGGGAGGTGTAACGTGGGTGTGATCACTTCGTCATCCCTATCTGCAGCCTCACTAAATCTGGATCATCATCAATGTGGGGCCTCTTCTCATGGGAAGTCTGTGATGGCTCCTCAGGAGCAAACAAGTCCACTATTGACACGGAGGCTCATTTTGTAGAATATTTATGTGTTGTCGAAATACAACACATTTGAGGCCCAAACCAAAGGATTTTATGAGTTCTTAATGTGACTTTTTATGGTTTTCATGTGCTTTTGTGTTGTTATTACAGAAGAGTTAGGTTACCATGATTTTGAAGAAAAGTTCCAGATTTTGCTGAATCATAGGACATACGAGCTCACCTACGAGTTATAGCCTAAGCTACGAGTCGTAGGGTGTATCATAGCAAGAAACAGAGACCAAAAACTCAGAAATCTGCTAAGTATAGGTCAACCCTACAAGGCCATCCTACGAGTCGTAAGTTACACTATAACTTGTATAGGTGGACTCATAGCAGGAATGAGAGAGCCAAAATGTTGGACCAAAAACTAAAGGCCTAGACTATGAGAGAAGCATACGAGTCATAGCCCAAGCAATAACTCGTACCAGTGGGTCATACCAGTTGAGTCCAAGATGCTAAGAAGTTGATACGAGACCCCGACTACAACTCGTAGGTCACCCTACGAGTCATACCGGCGAGACATACTAGCTACCAGCTGTCTTTTCTGTGTTATTTTAAGGGTTAGTATGTAAACACTGTAAATACATTGAGTTAGGGTTTTATTATGAGATTCAAGATTTTATAACATAGAATTTGCCTTTGAACATTCTCTCAAGAATATTTTAAGGTTTAAGCTTAGTTTATCATTTTCTCTTGGAAAACCCATTTTGGGGATTGCAAATCTTGCTATGTACTCATTGCCAATCTATCAACCTTTTGGGTTTGCAACTTGTGGTATCTACATTTTTCATTTCTTTTGGTAAAACTCTAACTATGCCTTGTATTTGCATTCTTGTTGGTTTTGCTTTAGATATGAGTAGCTAAACACCCACAACTTGGGGTTGTGGGAACCATGGGTAATTGACTTGGTATGACCTAGGTTTATTGCATTTCTATGGTTGGGTTTTTGCATATACTATCTAATTCCCTTCATATTTATTGTTGTTTGGTGGTGGCCAACACCAAACCCCCCTACTATCACGATCTGACCAAGGTAGTGATAAATAGGAAAAGGGAAATAAATGACAAGATTCGATTGATGTGCTTTGATCTAATCTACCAAGCCTGGCCAAGGGGAGCTTGACTGGGACAATAAGTAACGGTTAGTTGGCACGCCATGGTGGCTGACCAAGCGCTATGGTAAAATTCGACCTTCACTTTCACAACTTGGCTTGAAGAACCTAAGTTACCATCCTACATGCGAATCTCCAATTGTAGTTATGTTGTCTAGGGAAATCGAGTCAACGAACCATGGGAAACACGATTCTCAAGTTGTCCCTAAAATTGAGTGTTTCCTCGCGTTTTACTTTAGTTTTTATTTTATTTTGTTTTTGAATCACAAAAACCCCCCAAATTTAGACATTGTAGTTATTAATGCTTGAAATGATTAGTAGTGAAGTCTTGTAGTCAAGCGCTGTATTCCCTGTGGATTTGCCCCTAACATCCAGCTAGGTTAATTGCTGACAATGACTGCTTTCTTATTGGAGCGTGAACACCATCAAATACCACTAGTGCGGGCAAAGTAGTTGTCATGTCGGCCCGGAGCTTCTAGATCTCCATCTGAAGGGTCATCATATCTTCTGGTTGTGTTGTGTTATGCCATGGTTCTGTTAGACCCACATCTCAAAATCATTTCAATGGGCATCCATGCATGCGTCCTTTGGACTCTAAAATGGCCTGGCGCACACAGGCCCTGATTTGCTAAAGTAACTTAGCCAACTGGGACTCACTGTGGGCCAGTCTTTGCGCCATCAACTGAATGGATACTACTTACACATAAACCATGCCAGTGAATGTAGTCGGTGCATGAATGACCTGTAGAGTAGAAGTATTAGTAGTAGGCCCCCTTTCTACAACAGTCACAACATGTGGGGCTTCTTCTCCATAGTAGCAACAGCAATGGTGGTAGATAGAGTATCAGGTGGTGGCTCTACCATGAACATCTCTACCATATGTGCAGGCTAATGTGGTGCTCGCTAGAGGGCCACCGAATTATCCTTAGCCATGATCAGGATGGTATCTAAAGTACGTCGGACCTAAATCAGTGAGTCCTGATGATGTAGGATTTCCACCGTTGACTCTGTATAGAGTTTGTAGATCAAGCAAGGAAAGGGGATGGAGGTAGACCTCTTCATGGCTGGCTCATGTATCTGCTCAAAGATGAGGCTGGCCCAGTCAATCTCATAGCTAACTAAGATTCTGGCAACAAAATTAGCATGGTTTAACTCAAAGTATTATTTGCAAAAGTCGACCAGATCCGGGATCTCACAACAGCCCACCAGAATTTGGTAGGAAGCTGAGTAAGGAATTCACAATGGGCTCAGACGAAGTGGCTATCCATATAGGGTCTGGGCCCTGCTGCACAATTTGTGCAGCAACCCATCTCATCAAACTGGCCCTGTGGCTCTAGTCTCTCATTAGGGCCTTATCCCTGGTCTGTCCCAATCTACGGTCATACTCTACTGTTAATCTATAGGCTGGGAACTTTTTCATGAACAACATACCGCGGAAGGTTGTCTCAGATATATCCACCTTGCCGGCCCTTTACTCTAGTGTATGTCAATCTGGGCTGAGTGAGGGGCTTCTTCCCCTTGGGAAGAGTGTTGAGAATTGTGGCAACATAGGTGGTATAGAACTCACAAACCATGGTCCGGGAGTACTTCCCCGGTGCTCTGGCTAGTCACTACCGCCCGTATCTACTGATAATGCCCTAATGGTTGGGGAAAATGCCTAGTCTGGAAGTGATGATCTGAGGCTCCTTAAAAGTAGAGCGAGCTAGGTTTCCTCAGTCTCGATAATAGATGGGACTATGAAGGTAAATTTACGTGTCGTTAAAGGCCCTCAAAAGAACAATGTTCATATATTTTGTTTACTAGAATTGCATCTATGAGACTAGGTACAACACATAGAAGAAATTATAGGTCATAGACTAAGTCATAGATGTGTTCCAGTGTTTATGTTTTTATAGAAAGGTATCTACGTGACCTGCCTATGAGTCGTAGAATATTCTATGGCTCATAAATGGTCTCGTTCTGATGGGTTCTTAGAAACTTCAAGTTTCTGGATTTTCATACAAGGGGTAATTATGACTCATGGAAATTTTCACACACCGTAGAAGACCCTTGTAGAATAAAAAACCCAGAAGCTTGAGTTTCCAAGCCTATCAAAAGGACCACACATAAAATTTTTAATAGTTAATTCATCACCGAAGCAAGTTATGGCACCCCCCACATGATTTCAATAAAACACCCAACATCCCACATGCAATTCTTTTCATACAACCCCATCAAATATTATTTTCCACATTTTTCCCAAGACAATGGATCCCTTTTGAATGAA
This sequence comes from Solanum medicagineum, assembly GCA_026153255.1. Lineage (NCBI taxonomy): Eukaryota > Viridiplantae > Streptophyta > Magnoliopsida > Solanales > Solanaceae > Solanum > Solanum medicagineum. Next base: position 35,423 of record JAPFFP010114056.1, on the reverse strand, counting down.
TTAGCATCAAATTACACAGACATGCCATCACACATTATTTTTCAAGCACATAGCCAATTCAATTTAAACGACATGCAACGACATGTTTTGTCATATACACTACTCAAAAACATAGACAAGGCCACACACATAATTTTTTGGCTTTCAATCATGTTCAATTATTGGCAACATCATTAGTCATGATTCAAATTTAAGCACTAACAATGACACACATGGGCTCACACCTTTACTAGTCCAATTACCATGCCCGACAATGACTTTCAACTTAATCACAAGAAGTTCGGTATTTAAAAGTGTTTAGAACCAAGACCTTATCGAACTTGAGCGAAAAAGGTGCTAGAAATTGAAGGAGGAGCCGAGGAAGGGGAATATAGGTTTGTCGAAAACTACATAAAAATTGTCCAGAAAAGGGGTGGAGGTCGGTCATCGTGATCGAAAAAACAAGGGAGGGGTGCTGGGTACTTTTGTGTAATTTGGGAAGAATGGGTTCAAATCAATTTGACCCCTTCAATTTATAGGTTGACTAGGTTAGTCCAAAATTAATGGGCCCAGGCACTACGAAACCCTGGTTACAGGCCATAGAGTAGTTTATAGCCCATAGATCCTGGTTTCGTGGATGCCCAAACCCTAATTTTAGGGACTGCGTTTCACGGGCCTATCTACGAGTCGTAAATTTTAATACGACTGGCAGAGTTGGTCATTGAAACCTCTACAGTTAGCCAAGAATAGAAAAACTTACCTAGGATCCACGAGCCCCATTCACGGCCAGTAGTTTTATCTACAGACCATAAGTTGGCTCGTGGACCAGAGTGCACAACATTTTTCTCATTGAAAGTTTTCTACAAGACTGTGTATAGGTTGTAGTTTTACATATGGCCCATAGAACCAATCATAGAAACACTCTCTGATGCCCTTTCAACCAATGATGGTTGACTTAGTCATGCACCTGCACATTCTTCACAAAACACACTGTTACCCTATATTCAACTAGTCAAGTATCCATTAATTACAACCAAAATGCGAAAAACTACCTATAAGTCCAAAAGCTAAAAACAAAACAAAACTACTACTATTACATCGAATATCTTTTGTTGCCACCCAAGTAACACCCGATTTATTTTTGCACGACTCGGATAACTTGGTTACTCAGACTTCAGCTAGTGCCCAAACATCCTTTTTCAGTTCATCTGGCGTCTTCTTTGACTGATAGATGTTGAAGACAACTTCATCGTTATTCAATCTAAACTTGAGCTGGCCAACTTTCCCATCCACTAGTGCTCAACCAGTGGCTAGGGAGGGCATTACCAAGATGATTAGGACTTCGAATTTGACTTTGCAATCCAAGATCAGAAAGTCTGTAGGGAATATGAATTTCTCAACTTTAATAAGTACGTCATAAAGTATCCCCATAAGCTTCTTCACTATGTGATCAACCATCAACAATCGCTTGTTCATCGGCGTAGGGGCTACTAATGCTAACTCATTAAAGATCGCAAGGGGCGTCAGATTTATACTGGCACCAGATCACACAATGACCTTACGAACTCCCCATCTCCAGTAGTGTAGGATATGGTGAAAGCACCAGGCTCTTCTTACTTCTACACCAAGGACATTGTAGCAATTGCACTGCAATGTTGAAGCTCTTGGGAGACTCAAAGTCCGCTTCTTCGTAACAAATTCCTTTATAAACTTTGCATACCCTGGCATCTTCTCCAATGCCTCAATGAGAGGAATGTTGATGGAGTTGAAACTTGACCAAATTATTGCTCCAACTGTTTAATAACAATAGAATGAGACTCGATCTTCTTAGTTATGCTGGAGATGTCAGACTTCATACCCTTCAAGGTCTTATCCTATGTGTCAGCCTTCTTCAATAATAGGTCAAACATCTCCTCAACCTTAGAACTGCTAGCACCAGTGTTAGGATTATGTGGTGGTACATAAGGACCATTTTTGTAGCTATCTCTGCAACCCCAATCAGCATCCTAATCCTGGCCCCTGTTCTTGTCGTAGTGACCTCTTCAATTATCTCTACAAGCATCATCTCAGTTTCTGATATTGGTTGTCTTGACCTTGGTACCAATAATCCTTATTAGACCATTGGTCATTGGTCCGAAAACCCCTCATTTGATCAACAATGAAGCAAAAACTCTCCTCATAATATAGCTCCTCGTACAACTGCATTAACTCATTCCTGATTCTGCTTCATCATAACCTCCATGTTGGTACTAATCAAAGCAAGCTCTTGCATTATCTCCTCATTTATTTTAGCTTGCTCAAAACCAATACTAACAACACATGAATATATGCTAGATGACCTATCACTTTTCCCTCGTCCACGATTCATCTTGACCTCCTTTTCTAGCTTTGCAGCAACCCTTGCTAATGGCTGATCTAAAAACATGCCCCTCGTGATGGTGTCAGCACTTTCTCTACTATTCTTGTCCAGGGCATGATAGAAGATCTCCACCAAAGGCATCATCAACAAGTTTATGGTCTGGGACACTCCTCAAGCACTTTGTGAATCGCTCCCATGTAGTACAGACCAAGTCACCGGGAAGTTGCTCAAAATTGTTGATTTGATTTTTCAACTTAAGCTTCTTCGACCTCGGGAAGTACCTCTCCAAAAAAGGCCTTCTATATCTCAACCCAACTGGTGATCGAACTTGGTAGGAGCTCCTATAGGCATAGCACTGTATTGCTTGTTGGAGATAATGGGAAGAGATGAAGTCCCACAGCATCTATAGATAGATTTTGTGTTCCCATTGCACTTTTGCAGACAAATGCAATGTTATGTAGATGACTATGCAGATCATCTGATTATAAAATTGCAAACAAACCACAATTTTGCAGTATATGAAGAAATCCACTTGAGACCTCGAACTTTGTGTTAGCCGGTAGTGACAGTAACAAAATAGCTCTAGTAACCTAAATATCCATAATATTCAGCCGATATTGGTTCCACTGATAATCTTCAGCATTCAACTTCTGTGGCTATGGAGCAATGTCCTCAAAAGTAGGTCGGTTGTCATCATTCGCATTCTCATTCTCATTCCGATTGAGAGTTGTATTTACCATGTTGTTTGCCTTATCTGGAGCGATCCTTCTTAGTCGTCTTTGGATCTCTAGGTCAAATGGATTCAAGGGAATGCCTCGACTTCATGTATTGGGCAAACACTACACTTGTTCTCTGAAATAAAACAAAAACAATAAAAAATGTAAAATGAGGGAAATAAGGATTAATTCCCAAACTACTTGAATTAGACAAGTTTAGCCGTATTCCCCAGTGACAACACAAAAATCTTGATGTCACCCAAGCTATACCTCCTTTTTTAGGCTAAAGTGGTCGTTATCAAGATATATAACCAAACCAAGGTTAGGGTCAAATCCCACAGGGAATATGGTGGACTTAGAAGAATGCATTGCAATTTGAGTTGATTAACCAACTTATCTCCCCAAAAGGAGGGTGGAGGATTATGACAACTATAAAAAGTAAACCTAAACTAAGGCAAGAGTTAACTAGTATGAAGAGGAACAAGGGTATTGAGTTTCCCGTATTTCCCTAACTCTGTATTACCAGATAATCGAATTCCTTTACAGTGTGTAGCATACACAATGATAAGTTAAGTTCACCAAACCCTTTGGCCCAGGTGAAAGGCAAATTTCACTATGTGATTCGGTCTATCCCTGCAGAGTGGCATTACTAACCCTTACCTATTGTCCAGTATAATCACCCCTTGGCCTAGTTTGATTGATTAGACCAGAAACATTAATAGAATCCTATTAATTAATCTCTTTTCCTATTCATTGCTACCTTGAATTAGTCAACAACACAGGCGAGTTCTAATGTTGGCCACCGTTAAAAAGTATTCAAACTAAAAAGAATTAATTAATACATACATGCACACTTTTCAAGAATTATGAATTATCCGATTTTACCTTGTTAGTTCTACATGGTTCCCACAACTCTAGTTGTAGATTTAGCTAATAATGATCAGTGTAGATGAAAGAATGATGAATTGTATAACATAATTGAGCACTTACACAAGAGAATTAAGAACAATAAATCTAGGCTCTTTACCGAGAATCACAAGATTGAATTAAAAGCACAAAAAATGTTTCACAAGTGTTTCTCTCAAGCTCTCTACTATTCTCTACTGTTTTGTAACGTTCCTTATGAAAAATAACCTAAAAAACCTATTTATAGTCTTTAAACTAAAAAACCAAAATGAAATAGGAAAACTGGGTCGACACTCTCTGCGGGCACTTCTATGGTCCATATAATGTTTCACATCACGTAGTCGGGGCTTTGTGGATTTCATCTTCAATTTTGGAGCTGACAGCTACGACAGCTATCTATGGGCCATATAAAGTCCGTCTGCTAACTTTGTAATAACTCCTCATTTTTTGATCCTCAAGGCACGCCACCAAGTCAATGGCTTATAAAATCTTGTATGGCACATCTACATGTTCATAGACTAAACTTCAGAAAATCATCCTTCACTGGAATTTTGTACAAAACAAAATCTATGACTCGTAGATTTCTCTATGGTCCATAAACATTTCATGAAGCCTCAACTTTTGCAAAATCTGCACACTTAGCCCAAAAATTGTGCTAACCCTATAATTCTGCAAAATAAACATAAAATCACATCATATCTACTAACATTGCTTTGAGAAAACACAAAATTCCAAGTTCTTAAGCATAAAATGTGTAGTATTTTGATAGGATACCAACACCCTCAACTAAAAATTGTTGCTTAGCCTCAAGCGATGGACTCAATCTGTATAAGCAGTATAGTAACACACATACTTCAATCCAATGGCATACATCCTATTAAACTCAAGCATAGATACACACACTATATTAAAAGCACAGTAGATAGCTATCAAGCAAACAAATCACACATCAACATATGTGATAGTGCAACTGTGGTAAGCAAGACAATTATCAATAAGCAACATTCACTAAGTTAGTTTAATGTCAATAACGCAATACAAGTGCTCTCACAAAAAGAAGTCCCACATCCCTCTCATGATGATGATTCTAGATTCAACGCTTAGGACTATGAAAAATCACTCATTCTCACAAAAGACATTCAAATACCATGGTCAATACGAAAAGCATTCCCCTATACTCATGAATTTTGACCTTTGACTGCTTGGACTATGAAACACCCCTCATGAGCTTCGGCATTCCCCATAATCTAATTTTCATATATCTCAAAATTCACTCGTGATTTCAAGAATCTGACTTCATATTCTCGATCGGGGAAAAATTGAGTGGGAAATGGGTATAACCCGAATTTTAGAAGACCTGTAGCAAAAAATAATTTTCGCTAATTTTACAATTTCTAGTGGCTGTCAGCGCCTAGGCCGCGACACGCCTGGGGCACGCCACAGTGTAATTTTATCTGTATTTTTGGTCCATGCCGTACCTAGGGCACGGACTAGTGCTTTTCTTGCCCTGTTTTTCCAGCTTAGTTCAAGGGCATTGAGGTCATAACCTAATGAAAATTTAAACGTGAAATCTTTCACAAGTAGCTATTTTGCAACTCTAGAATTCACAAAACTCTCTCTAGAACCTCTCCAAGACTTTATCAAATCTCTCATTCAAATTCAAGGATTTCAAGCTCAATTTTGGAACTCAAGAACCAATCTCAAGCTTCAAGTCTCCTTCAAGTTCATTTCAAGAAAATCCAAACTTAAGGTATGTAGGTCTTCATCCGTGGGTCCTTTCACCCATGGAGCCCAACCTTCTCTTTTTATGAAAATTGCATGCTTTAAGTTGTATTACTCATGAGTATCTCTGATTATGAATGTAAATATGTTGGGGTTTATTAAGTATTATTTGATTATGCATGAATATTTATTTTAATATTATATCATGAGTTGATTTAAATCTATTGAAGTTATCAATGATGTGAACTATTAAAACTATGAACTATGATGAACTTTTGAGATGGATTTCATGATATCCCAAATGAGTGTTTTACTCTGATTTTAATTGAGTTTACTCTTATTGTTTACTCTTGCGTTGCATGATTTTGAACAACTGTTACGAGCCCACCATGTGTTTAATAAAATCACATGACAAGAATTTTCAAGTTGTTGATGAACTATTACATGATTTACAAGTCAAGCAACTTCATACTGATTAAGGGCTTTCAAGCATGTATTCAATTCATGAAAAGTATCTATGATTTTACAAGTATCAAATTGAGCCCTATTTCAAGATTTTGACCTCTTGTGAGTCATTCATCTCAAGGCAAGGGATCATGTATGATTATTATTTACTCTCATCTTCAAGTTAGGCTCACTAGTAGAGGTCAAACATGTGAAAGAGCTACTCATGTCATGTTATCATGTCTCTTACAAGTTATTCATGTTATGATTAAAGTATGATTATTTCAACTATTCCGTGGGATTAGACTTAGCACCGATTGAGGCTTAAGATAGGGGCTCTATACAAGGGGTCCTTATATAAAGTCTTTAGTCTCTAAACTATATGTCACCATAGTATTATATATTATTCCTTTCTATGATAGTGGATCCATCTAGTTCATGTAATCATGTTTGGTTTGCTTTGGCAAGTAGACCATACTTTGCCGAAGGTGTCATGCCCAGTCACCTGTACCAAGCGAGTGTCATGCCTTGAATTTGAAGTTATAGCTACTTGGTCTATGTCTAAGGTCTCCTCGCACATATGTATATTATCATGTGCAAGTTGAAGGTTTTTTGTGCAAGTTTTATTACAAGCATTAATCATACATGGCATATCGAGATTATATCCATTGTCTATATCTTAAGCATTTTAAATATGTTGATTATGTCTTTGTTGCATTGCACCTCGTATAATTAGTACAATAAAACATACTAGCGCATACTCTATTTCTACGTGATATCACCGTGTAGGAACCGAAGCTCCTTTTGATCATCCTCCCCCATGTGGCTAGTTCGATTCTCTAAGAAAGCTTTTGGTGAGTCCTCAACTCTGAGGACAATATCTACATTTATTCATGCTATGTTGAGACTTGTTCCTTATGTTGGACATTTATTATTATAAGGGTGAGCCCGGGAAGTGCCTTGGCCCCTGCTCCATTCTAAAGCAGAGGTGTTTTTGGATACTAAGTTTATATATGATTTTGAGCTTTACTCTTCTTATGCTTATGAAAGAATCTTCTTAGTCCCGCTTCCCATTTTATATTTGATCCTTGATGATGTTTATTTTCATTTACACAACCAAGGATGTGTATAAGTTATGCTAAGAGTCTTGTTTGGTTGTCTTCAGACTTTCCATTCACCATGTCACGTCTAGGCCCTAAGCTTGGGTCTTGACAAGCTTGGTATCAAAGCACTAGGTTTTTAATGGTACTCAGAAATCCAACACACCACGTCGATTAGAGTCTTATTCATAGTTACGAAGTGCACCATAACTATGAACAGGAAGCTATGAGGCATCTTAGGAAATGTTTCACTTCTCCATGATCTATTTTGTGTGGTAGAACTAAGTACTCTAAGGCTTATTACTAATTCCTAACCATTGCATTTCAAAATATGTCTCAAGCTATTCATAATGGTGAACGGGATGGTAACCACCTCACACTTGAGGGTCAACTTCCCAACACTGCCATATCGAATGCAGAGGTTTGTGATGCTCTATGGCTATTGGCCGGGGTTGTAACCGCTCAACTCAATCATTTAGTGGGTGCCCACGAGACTTCAACAGATAAGAGGAGGGCGAGGTAGGCTAAGAGGCCTAAGTTGATGGTGCCTCAACTTCTACTAGTCTACCAATTCCCAAGTAGAAAAAGAAAAGTATCCCTTTTACCACTTGTCAAGGTTGTGGCAAGAAGAATCAAGGAAGGTATTTGGTAGGATCCGAAGGTTGTTTCAAATGTGGCGTATCGGGAATAAGATGAGGGATTATCCTGTGGCCTCCACAGAAGGAAGAAGAAGGGTTCAATTTGAAGATGGCAATGGTGGGGTAAGTTTTCCAAGGTGCCAAAGTGTGGAAGGAATCATAATGGAAGGTACTTGAGGTATTCGAATGCTTGCTATGGGTGTGGAAAGATGAGCCACATACTTTTTTTACTGTCCATATGCTCAAAGGAAGGGCAAAGGTGTTAGTGTTCAAGCTTCTTCGACGTGCCACAAGTGTGGAAAGTACCATTCGGGGAATTGTTTGGTTGGTTCGAGTGCTTGTTTTGGGTGTGGCGCAAAGGATCATAAGTTGAGTTATTGTCCATGGATTACTAAAAATTATGAGGATGGTCGTCGCTAATCTCAACTATACCCCTCTAAGGGTCGCTATACCTTACATGGTGCTTCACCAGTATGTTAAAGGGTTTTTATTATGATGTACATGCTTTATACATCCGGGTGCCACTCTTTCTTTCACTACTCCTTTTGTTGCCAATAAGCTTCACGTGTGTCCTGAATTATTGTGCGAATCCTATGACGTGACTACCCCTGTTGGTGAGTCCATTGTTACTAAAAGATCCTATAGAGATTGCCCCGTGTTCATAGTGCATAAAGTCTTGCCTTGTGATTTTGTTGAACTTGACATGGTGCAATTTGATATTATTATTGGGATGGATTGGTTACATGTCTATCATGCTTCCATTGACTGTAAAACCTGTCAAGTTAGATTCCAATTCCCTAATAAGCCCGTCCTTGAGTAGGAGAGATGTAATATGATGGTCAAGGGTAGATTCATTTCTTTTCTTAAAGCCCGAAAATTGTTTTCTAAGGGTTGCATTTACCAACTTGTAAGGGTTACAGATCTTGAGTCTAACGTCCTTCCTATTGAGTTAGTTCTTGTGGTCAATGAGTTTCTTGATGTCTTTCTTAATGAGCTTTTCGATGTTACTCTCAAAAGTGAAATAGACTTTGGTATAGACCTCCTTCCCGATAAACATCCCATTTCCATTCCCCATTACCGTATGGCCCCGGCGGAGCTGAAGGAGTTGAAGGATTAATTGAGGGATTTGTTGGAAAGGGTTTCATAAGGCCTAGCAAGTCACCTTGGAGTGCACCGGTGTTGTTTTTGAAGGAAAATGATGGTTCCCTTAGAATGTGCACTGATTAGCGGCAACTTAATAGGGTCACCATAAAGAACAAGTATCATCTACCAAGGATAGATGACCTTTTTGACCAACTACAAGGGGGTAGCCACTTTTCTAAGATTCTTTGGTCTAGATACCACCAAGTGAGAGTGAGGGAGTGTGATATCCCCAATACGGCCTTTTGGACTAGGTCTGGGCATTTAGAATTTGTGGTAATGTCTTTCGGCTTGACTAATACACCGACGATATTGATGGATCTCACGAATAGGATCGTTACACCCTACCTTGACATGTTTGTTGTGGTATTTACTGATGATATATTGATTTATTTCTAGAGGGAAGAGGAACATAGGAATCATTTGAGTGTGGTGTTGCAAATTTTGAGGGATGAGAGGTTGTTTGCTAAATATGAAAAATGTAAATTTTGGTTGAAAGAGGTTTCATTCCTAGGGCATGTGGTGTCGGGTGATGGAATTAAAGTGGACCCTAAGAAGACAGAGGTAATATAGAATTGGCCTAGGCCCTTGACTCCAACGAATATTAGGAGTTTCTTGGGTTTTCTGGGTTACCACTGGAGGTTTATGAATGGTTTCTCTTCTATTGCTTCCCCTATGACAAAGTTGACCAAAAGAAGGAAAAATTTGTTTGGACTGATGAATGTGAAGAGAGTTTTCAAACAATGAAAGACAAGCTTATCTCTACTCCTATTTTGGCTTTACCAGAAGGACTAGAAGGGTTTATGGTTTGTTGTGATGCCTCAAGAATTGGTTTGGGGTGTGTTTTGATGCAAAATTGCAAAGTCATAGCATATTTCTCTAGACAACTTAAGGTGCATGAGAGAAAATTGTCCCACCCATGATCTTGAATTGGCAGCCATGGTGTTTGCTTTGAAAATTTGGTAGCATTACTTGTATGGGGTTCATGTATATTTGTTTACTAACTACAAGAGTCTCCAATACGTGTTTACACAAAAAGATCTTAACTTGAGACAGATGAGGTGGTTAAAACTCCTTAAGGATTATGATATGAGTATGCACTATCATCCCAGCATCTAATGTTGTTGCCAATGCTCTAAGTAGAGTGTCCATGGGTAGTCTAGCTCATATTGATGTTGGTAACAAAGAGGCAGCTATAGAAGTTCACTGGTTAACTAGGTTGGGGGTTAGGTTGAATAAAGTTAAAAATGGTGGTGAAGTGATTGTTGATCGTTCCAGATATTCTTCGGTTGAGGAAGTCAAGTCAAAACAAGACCTTGACCCCGCCTTGCTAGAGTTCAAGGCTTTGGTAAAGGATGGTAAAGTGGAGGTTTTCTCCCAAGAGGGAGATAGTGCCCTTAGGTACCAAGGTAGGTTGTGTGTGCTTAATATTGATGACTTGAGGGAATTGATTTTGAAGGAGGTCCATAACTCATCCTATTCTATTTGCCCTGGTTCGACAAAGATTGATTGTCACTCAAAGCGTACCTCTCATTTTGAGGTTAAAATGATCGTCACTAGTAAAAAACCTAACCGAGGTTAGGATCGAATCCCAAGGGAATACAGGGCTTTGCCGCTTTGATTCACAACAATAAATTCAAATATCAAACAACTCAATTCTCACAGAAAAAAGGAGGGGGGTTTGCAGTAATTGATGGAAATTAAACTAAACTATTCAAACGGAGAGACTATCAAATTGGAGAACAACTTGGCAAATTGTGTTCCCCATGATTCACTATCTCAAACACCCCCGATAACACAACCTAAATTGGGACATTGCATGTAAGATTGTAACTTAAGTTCTTCCAACCCTTGGGCAAAGGTGAAGGTCGAATTTCACTATAGCGCTTGGCCGACTACCATAGTGTGCCAAACTAACCATTACTTACTGTCTCGGTCAACCTCTCCTTGGGCGGGTATGATTGATTAGATGAGAACACATCAATTGAATTCAGTTACCTATTTCTTTTTCCTATTAATCACTACCTTGATCAGGATCATGACACTAGGCAGGGTTTAATGTTGGCCACCATTGAATAACAAGAAAAATGAAGGAAAATGGATAATTCATGCAAATACCCATTTCAGAAAAGTGCAAATAATTTGGGTTTCGAAGCTAGCTACTCATGGTTGCTACAACCCCAAGTTGTAGGTTTAGACACTCATGGCTTGGGCAAACAAACCAAAAATGAATAGAGAAAATATGGTAGAGTTCTTACCCCAAGAAAATTGAAGAACAATGCAGCCCACTTTGCAATTAGAATCACAAGCTTGAATAATGAAGTTAATCTACAAGTGAATCTAATCTAAAAATTTGAGTCTCCAAAGATAAACCCTAAAAAACTTCTCTGTAAAATCTGAGTACAATGTTGAATAATCTCTTCTAGCTACCTTAAAACCCTAAAATATACTATTTATAATATTTACACAAAGGTCCCTAAAATAATTAGAAAATTTGGTTGGCGTCTACTGCGGCACACAGTTATGACTCGTAGGGTGCCCTACGAGTCATTATAGGGCTTTCGTGGTCTGCACGTGGCATTTTTGGACTTCACTGCTATGATCCACCTCTACGAGTCGTTGTCTAGTGTACGAGTAATAGTTTCTTCTCGTAGTCCACACTTGCATTTCTTGGTCCAACTTTGAGCAACATTATTTACTGCTACGAGGCCTTCCTTTATGAGTCATGGAAGGGACTACGACTCATACCTTGAGATCTTACGGCTGAACTTCAACGTTTCAAATTTTGGTTTTGAACACCATTAACTGATACGAGATAGCCTCTACAACTCATAGCTTGGGCTACAACTCGTAGTGGCTTCTGAAAGTTCTGAAAATCAGCAAAATCTATAACTTTTCCCAAAATCAAGCCAACTTGTATTTTCTGCAAAATTATACACAAAAACACATAAAAACCATAAAAAATCGCATTGAGAACACACAAAATCCCATGTTTTATGCATCAAATGTGCAGTATTTTGACAACACATCAGCACCTTCAACTTGGAATTGTTGCTTGTCCTCAAGTGATGATTCAATCTAGCTAGATAATAAAGCAACATATAGCAATTAACCCAATGGCATGTACGGTACTCAAATTCAACTGATATACCCATAACAACTTTTTCAAAACACGATCATGTAGCTGATAAGCAAACCACAGCATAATGATATATTTGACAATCCAACTATGACAAGTTAAGGAGTATCAATCAATTCATAATCACTGGACAAGTCAAATGCTAACAATGCCATGCGAACACCCTCACGGGAAAGAAGTCCCTTCTTCACACTCAATATGCCATCAGAAGTTGATCATGGGACTGTATAAGCATACTCACTATCACAAATGAGATTCAAGCATGATGACCAATACCATAGGCTTGCCCATATACTCATAACCCAGATTGTTGACCTATTAAATTAGGATCACTTTAGGACATTGTGGGTTTGTAACACAAGCTCATGGGGCTTTACTATGGCATTTTGGACTATTAGTGACTGAGGACCAACCCTGAACCATTCTTTTCAAAACTTTCACCTTACCAACTTAATCATTCTCAACTTGTTCTCCCTTTTTATTCATTTTCAAGCTTTTCCGAGTATTTCCTCTTCATTTTCAACTTGGGCCTTATTTTCAAGTTTATTTTTCTTTTTTTCAACTCATTCTAAGGCATCTTTTTCTCTTCCTTTTTTTTTACCTGGTACATGACTTTCTATTCTTTGTTTTATTCCCAACTCACCGGCTCATTTTGTTATTATACCACAAAATAGAGCACCCGCAACTTACATTTTTAGCCTGTGGTAAAGTACACAATATCCAATCCCCAAACTAGGGCCACTTTTGGTAGCCACCGTCAACATAGGCTTTTTGCCTAAGTCAAGGTTCACAATGTTCAAGGATAGACCAGGGCCAATATCAAAGTATTTCACTAGACAAGGTTAGGTTAATTAGGTGTCAAGAAAGAAAAAGGAGCATGTAAAGCTCAAACATTTGGAATAAGGGATGAGTTCTTTCGTTTGGTTGGTCATTTAGGAAAAAATGAAGTAAATCAAATAATAACGGCCTAAGATAGCTTACTAATCCATATAATCTCCAGTCTAACTTAATATACCAGGGCAAGTTCTGAGTCAATGCACAATGCATATATACAACAAAATTAGCTCACACGCACATGGCATTACACACACAGGCAACAAAGACTCACAAATCATGCTTCAAGCATCAACTTTCCTTCACTTTATCAAAACAAACATTGCAAAACCATTCAAACATGCATGATTGCAACATAACTACTAATCAACACAATTATCATGGATACCAATTTTCCAAAATTTTTCATAAATTATCAAGACAATGTACATGCCAAAAGTTTAACTACTATATACTACAAATATTGTCTACGACTCATAAACATGCCGGTTCAACAGAAATAAAATATCCACGAGGAAAACGAACAAAGGCAAGAAAACCTCGGGATCAAAAATAGGGATAACTATGAACTAAAAGCTACTCAGGCTTCATCCTAGTCCATAGCTACCCACACCCTAACAAAAATAATGTACGTTGTCTACAATGTACAGTACAAAATCAAAATAATAAAAAAGGGGTCATACCTTGGGTTGCCTCCCAAGCAGCGTCTGATTTATTGTCGCGGCACGACATGGAAGGTTTGTTTCCTCATATCTCTTCAAGGTCCCACTCTTTCACCGTTTTGATCTCCTCCATGTCTCCCATGTAAAGTTTGACTCTTTGACCATTGACTTTGAAAGTTCCTCCATCTCATTTATCCATCTCAATGGCACCATGACTGAAGACACATGCCACTTGAAAAGGTTCCATCCATCTAGATGTGAGCTTCCTAAGAAACAACCTCAATCTTGAATTGTAGAGTAATACCAAGTCCCCTAGTACAAAGTGATGGCATTGATACGACAATCATGTTGAAATTTCATTCTTTATTTATACAATACAGAGCTCTGATGTTCACGGTCCAACAGTAAAGTGGTAACAATCAAGTATAAACGTAACCAAAGGTTAGGGTCAAATCCACAGGGAATATGGGCCTTGACTATGTTGATCCACTAACAATCATTTCAAGCATCGATCACTATATTCTCTAAAATGGGGGGGGTGTGGGTTGTGATTCAAAATGAAGAACAAAAATAAACACTACGCTATTTACGCAAGAAGACAATCAAATTGAGGGATAACTTGGGAATTGTGTTCCCCATAATTCGTTGACTCAATTACCCTAGACAACATGACTCCAATTAGGAATTCGCATGCAGTACGATAGCTTAGGTTCTTCCAGCCCTCTTGTGAAGGTGAAGGTCAAATTTCACAATGGCGCTTGGTCGGCAACCATGGCATGCCAACTAATCGTTACCCATTGTCCCAATCAACCTCCCCTTGGTCAGGCTTGGTCGATTAGATGAGAACACATCAATTGAATCCTGTTGTTTATTTTCCTTTTCCTATTCATCACTACCTTGTCGGGATCGTGATAGTAAGTGGGGTTTGCTGTTGGCCACCACCAAAGGACATTCAAAGTGAAGAGAAACAAACAATACACGCAAAAACCCCCATCAAAGAAATGATGAAGTCTAGATTATTTCAACTCAACTACTCATGGTTCCCACTACCCCAAGTTGTGGGTGCTTAGCTACTCATGGCTAAGGCAAAATTAACAACAATGAATATGAGAGACATAGTTGAGAGATTATCCAAAATAATGAAGAACAAATACACCTTCAAGTTGAAAACCACTTGCTTTGATTAATGAAAAATGAAAATAAGTACAATGTGATTTTTCAATCCCCCAAAATGGGTCTTCAAATTAAAAAAGAAATCTACACTAAACCCTAGAAATATTCTAGAGAGAATATTCAAGGTGATGGAGTCTGAAAAATTTGTTCAAAAGTCTCTTACTAGGACCCTAACATTAACTATTTATAGCATTTACAAAAGCACCCTACAAATTAAAAAGAAAATACAGTTGGCAGCTATTAAGTCTCGCAGATACAATTTGTAGGGTGACCTACGAGTCGTAATCGGGGTTTCCTAGTCAGAATTTAGTATTTCAGACTTGACTGCTACGACCCACTATTACGAGTCGTTGCTTGCGCCATGACTCGTATGCTCTTGTCATAGTCTAGGCCTTCAATTCTTGGTCCAAACTTTTGGGTCAATGTTCCTTGCTACGAGCCCCACCTATACGAGTCTTAATAAGACCTACGACTCGTAGGGTGGCCTCATATGGTTGACCTTCACTTTGTAAATTCTTGATTTTGCCCATTGTATCTGGCTACGAGGGCATCCTATGACTTGTAGCTTAGGCTACGACTCGTAGGGTTGGTCTATGTCCTGTACTTCAGCAAAATCTACAATTTTCTCCCAAAATCATGTCAACCTATATTTTCTGCAAGAACAATACAAAAACACATAAAAACCATAAAAGGTCGCATTAAGAACTTGTACAATCACTTGTTTTAGGCACCAAATGTGTTGTATATTGATAGCACATCAATACCCTCAACTTAGAACTATTGCTTACCCTCAAGCGACGACTCGATCTAAGTGGACAATAAGAATCACATAGCAACTATCCTAATGGCATATACATCCCTTAACTCCAATTCAGGTACCCAACTCTCATTCTCAAAACCTGATTGCAAAGCTAACAAGCAACCCAAACATAAAGATGCATCTGACAATCCAACTATGACAAGTGAAGGAGTACCATCAATCCACAGTTACTGAACAAGTCACATTTCAATCATGCAATGCAAATGCCCTCACAGAAAAGAAGTCCCTATATTACACTCAAAAATAAATCAAAGTTCAGGGACTGTGCAAGCATTCTTACTCTTGCAAATGAAATTCATGCATGATAACTTACACCATAGGCCTGCCCCTTTACTCATACTCTCGACTATTGACTTGTTGAGCTAGGATCACTTTAGGACTTAATGGGCTTGTAAAGTAGGCTCCTGGGGCTTTGGTATGACATTTTAGGCAAGTAGTGACAAAAAGCCATCCTTGAATCAAGTTTTTCAACACTTTTTACCTCCACAACTCAACAACTTTCATTATTTCCTCCCTTATTCTTCCTTATTTAAGCTTTTTCGGATCTTTCTTTTCCTTTTCAGCTGTGCCTCAATTTCGAACTCATTTTTCTATTCTTTTCAATCCAAGGCACTTTTCTTTTCTGTTTCTCTCACTCGACACATGATTCTTTTCTTCTTTCTTTTTTACTAACTAACCACGTCACTTTAATTAAATTACCACAACAACAATAACCCCTCAACTTAGGCTTTTAGCCTGAGGTGAAGTACACAGTATCCATTCCCTAAACCAGGGATACTTTTGGTAGCCACCCTCAACTTGTGTTTTTAGCCTCAATTAAGGTTCACATGTTTAAGGATAGACCAAGGCCAATTATCAAGGTATTTCACAAAACAATGTTAGGCTAGCTAGGTGTCAAGAAAGAAAAGATATGTGTAAAGCTTAAACATTTGGAATAAAGGATTACTACTACATTTGTTAGGTCATTTAGGCAAAAGTGAGCTAACTTAAAAGAACAATGGCCTAAGATCCTCTCCTAATCAACCATATATCCCATCCAATCTTAGAGTTACAAGGCAAGTTCTGAGTCAGTACGCAATGCAAGAATATGACAAAATTGGCTCAGACACATATGACATCGCATACAAAATAAACATGGACTCGCAGGTCATGCTTCATTCTTCAACTTGCCTTCTCTTTATCAGAAGAAACATTGTTAAATAATCATATGCAAGATTGCACTGGCAACCAAAAATCTCTAAAATTTTGAGGGTACCCAATTTTAAAAACATTCATAAAACTACTCAAAAATTATGCACATACCAAAAGATAATAATCACTATATGTCTACAAATTATCTACACTACCTAAACATGTCGATTCAACAGAAATTAAAACATCCACAAGGATAAAAAAACATGGCAAGAAAACCTTGGGATCAAATTTCCAAAAACCAACATAAAAATACTGTTTAAAACAAGAACAATGTATCCATAAGTAGCTATAAGGACTAGGGTTAAAAGTATCAAACATAAAGTGCTCAAGCACCAACATCCATCTGGTCCAGGGATCTTGGGGTCCAATCTCCTCCTCGGTAGTCTGGGTTGCAATATACCTAAACTCCCTGATCCCTTTGCTATCTGCTGCTCCCGGTCTCTCCGTGTAGCTGCCATAGCTCATGACTACTACACCACCGCATCAATAATCTGCTCCTCTAGTGCTGCAACCTCATCATCAGTCTTGGGTTTTTTCTGGCTCATGGTTGTATCATTACTTCGAGGGGCCTCTTCTCGTGAGAATACGAGTGGTCATCGAATAAATCAAACACATCATCTCCCGTCGGTGCCTCCTTCGAGGCTGCTATCAGAGCTGCTAACAACTTCAATAAGTCAGCCTTGAACATGGTCAACTCATCCTTCACATAACCATGTCAGTGGGTTGTGCATCCTCGAGTCTCTTCTAGAGCCTATAATCGAAGGCATTTACTCTGGCATCCATTGCTCTAACTCTCTAATCTATCATCGCACGAGCGTATGCCTTTGCCCTTTCCTCCAAGTCATGGACTGCCTGACGGGCCCATGGTTTGATATGGCTAGTCAACTTGCTCAGCTGGAGCACCATATTTGGTAACGTGCTCACCAATGCCTGAGAAGTAAAAGCAGACATAAGAGGAAAGTCTGCAAAGTCAATTTGAGTAACGGGAGGTGCTGGTGCAGGTGTTTTAGAGGATGACATTGCCTAGATATCAACAACTAGAGGCATATCTGATGCAACTGGAGTAGAACTGATGGTGGCTAAAGTTGGCTCCTAAGTTTGTCGCTTTATAGGAAATGGATCTGGGATAGGAGGGGAGGCTTCTCGCTGTGGGGCCACCTGGTTATCATCAGGATTAATCAGGATGGGATCTATAGTATACGTGGCCTCTATATGTGGGTCCAAGTGAAGGGAGACACGTACCCCTGCCTCATTATACACTGTGTGTATTGGGATGGGAAAAGGCAATGAGGTCTGGGTAGGAATCGTCGAATCATGGATCTGCTCGTCTATGACTCAGGCCCATTCAATCGTGTGGCCAGCTAGAATGCTGGCTAGTAGTACAGCTCTCTCCAAGGCGATCACTTTATCCATAAAAGTAAGCTTAATGTGCCAATGGATAATAGACACCAAAACTTTGCCCGAAATGAGAGGTGGGATTTCACTATCTGATCAATGTGGTTTATGACCCATGTTAGCATAAAACCCTCCTCGCATATCTGGCTTGCTATCCACCTGAGCAGCTCAGTTTTTATCTCCACATTCTTCTCGCTCACTGCCTTCCTTATCTTTGAAATTCTATCATCATATTTTACGGTGGCATGAGGTACCCTGTAGCTTAGCTTGAACTGAACTCCCCTAATTGTCTCCTCTGAGTTGTCCACTATCTAACCCCTGACTAAGACCTCTCGTAACCTCGGCGCTCTATAGGTTTCTTCCTTTTAGGAAGATCTCAGAGAATGGTGGCGTAGTAGGCTGCATAGAAATCC
>JAPFFP010114056.1:0-16689 GCA_026153255.1 Solanum medicagineum | reverse complement strand
ACCCAGGTTCTTGAAAATTTATGTAACGTCCCCAAAAACTGCTCGAAAATGTGCGTCAGAAGTGCTCGGAATTGTAATTTCTATATATCTCAAAATCTGTGCACGATATCAAAAATATGAATTCATATTCTTGATCAGGAGGTCATTTTTAGTGGGAGATGGGTCTAACCTCGATTATTGAGCAATCGAATCACAATTCCCAATTTCCAAAATTTGAATTTCCAAAATTGGTCTGCGACAGTGCCATGACATGCAGCAACATGTCTACGATGCACACCTATATAAATTCTGTCTAGTTATTTTTCTTGCAGTTCAAGCCTCTTGAGTTTTGGTCCTAAGTGTTGCCAAAAGTGAATATACCTATAATTAGCCATTTTTCACCCTCATATCATTCAAAACATTCCCCAATACTCATTCAAAAACTTAACCCAATATTTTACTCCTAAACTCAAGTCTCAAACCCTCTTCCGGATCTCAAGGATTTCACTCAAGCTTCAAGTCTCCATCTTCCATCTTCATCAAGTTCATCTCCAAAGCTAAGGTATGTGGTTTTCGTTCATGGGTTCCCTTCCCTCATGATTCCTAAGCTCTCCTTACTCAAAATTGCATGATTTAAAGTTGATTTATTCATGGGTCTTATCTATTATGAAAATCACTGCACATTATGTTGGGGTTCATGAAATTGTGATTGTTTTACCATGTTTTGAGCTATGAATCTAAGGTTCATTGTAAGATTTGATGAAGGGTTTTGATGTATATATCTTGAGGGTGTTACCAAGTATCTACTGACGGTTTTACATTGAATTTACTAGCATGATTTCACTCTTGAATTGCATGGTTTTACACCGGCACTACACACCCTCTTAAGTGTTTAATAAAATGTCTAGTTAAGGCTCATTGAGGAGTTCAGGGCTCAATGTTTGTCTTATAAGTTGAATGACTATATGATGATGAAATGGTGATAGAATGATGATGAAATGATGATGAAGTGTATGTATGTCTATGATGATAGAATGATGATGAAATGAGAATAGAATGATGATGAAATGTATGTATGGGTATGATAACTAGATGACGATGAGAGGGATGAATGTATAAATGATATTATTCTATATAGTGTTGGCTTGCAACCATGCCCTACTCGGGGGTCGTGTGCAGGGTAACCGTGTCAAGTGGTTCGTACCTTGGTAACCTATCAGGGGTTTGTACTCTAGTCACCACGAGTGTGGGGTGCGACTATCTGTCAACCTTATCGGGGGTTTGTACCCATCAACCTATTGGGAGTTTGTACTCTAGTCACCATGGGTGGTAGGGTGCAACTATCCATCAACCATGTTGGGGATTTGTGCCCATCAACCTTGTTGGGGGTTTGTACTCCATCAACCA
The DNA here is from genome assembly GCA_026153255.1 of Solanum medicagineum. Lineage (NCBI taxonomy): Eukaryota > Viridiplantae > Streptophyta > Magnoliopsida > Solanales > Solanaceae > Solanum > Solanum medicagineum. The sequence goes on along the minus strand of JAPFFP010114056.1, from coordinate 15,303 downwards.
TGTTGGGGGTCTGTACCCATCAACCCGTAGGGGGTTTGTACCTCAACAACCTCATGAAGGGGTTCGTACCTAATGCGCCTCTCCAAGCGGGTGATAGGCCTTGGATTGCAAAAAGAAATGGTCACTCCCTTCATATATGTTATGTTATACAAAAGTATGATTTAATTCAAGCATCTTCCATTCATGACATATCGCCACATACTCATCTATTGTGTAATCAAGCATTTCGATTATGATGCATATCTATTGTTGCATTATATCCTACATACTTAGTACATTCAAATGTACTAATGCATACATTATGCCTACATGATGTCACCATGTAGGAACTGGTGTACCGCTTGATCATCCTCCTCCTCCACATGGCTAATACAACTTCTATCAAGCTTGTTGGTGAGTCCTTCATTCCGGGGACATTACTTATGATCTTTTGCTATATATTAAGACTTTATCTCTTTGACTCATGTATTGACTATGAGGGTGAGCCCAGTTGCTTTGTCTTGGCCCCCGATCTTATCTATGTAGTAGAGGTATTATTGGACATGTTATGTATCTATGCTATGAGTTTGACTCTATTGACTCTTTATGTTTATGATATGGAAGTTAACTTTAGTCCCAATTTCCCTTGTTTACGTTTATCTCTTATTGTCATTCTAATTGCTTCTGCGGCCAAGGATGTGCAATGATATGCTATGAGCCTTGTTTAGGGTTCCTTCGGGTTCCCCATTCGCTGGTAACATCTAGGCCCTAGGCTTGAGTCGTGACAAAGGTGGTATGAGAGCACTAGTTTGCTAGATCCTTGAAGTCCAACATACCGCGTTGATTAGAGTCATATTCATGGTTGTGTTTTGCACCACAACTATGAGTAGGAGGCTATGAAATATTTTAGGAAATGTTTCCCTTCTTCATGTTCTAAGTCATGCTATAGAGTTAAAATAAGCTTTCCTTCCCTAATGCTTGTTCTTTGCTATGCTAGATCATGCCTAACACGATAGGGAGATGAGCCCGCACACCCGAGGAGAAACCAACCAATGAAGAGCTTAGGGATGCTCTCACCTTGCTTGCTCAAGTGGTAGCTAATCAAGCCACTCAAAGGGCCCAAGCCCCTCATGCTCCTAGACCGGCCTCTCAAGTTAGAGACTTCATGAGAATGAATCCCTCGAAATTCTATGGGTGAAATGTGAGTGAGGACCCCTAAGAGTTCATTGATGAGGTCTACAAAATTTTGTCTATCATGGGTGTGAGGCTGGAGGATAAGGCGGAGTTGGCGGCCTACCAACTCGAAGGGATACACAAATATGGTACAACCAATGGAAGGAGGAAAAGGGATTCAACTATGTGATACTTTAGGAGGAATTCAAGGTGGGCTTCCTTAATTGGTTCTTCCTCCTAGAACTTAGGGAAGCTAAGTTGGTGGAATTTATGAATTTGAGACAAGGGTCTATAAATGTGAGGGAGTATGCCATCAAGTTTACCCAACTCTCTAAGTATGCTTCCATTTTGTGGCCTACTCAACATCTAGGATGAACAAATTTTGATGGATGTTTTCGACTTGGTTAATGAAGAATGCCGGTATACCGTGTTGATTAATGACATGGACTTGCCACGTTTGATGACCTGTACCTAACAATTGGAAGAGGACAAATTGAGGAAGAGAAGGGGGCATGAGGCCAAGAGGGCCTTTTTTGAGCTAAGTTCCAAAGGAGTGGCCGATTCCATTTAGGCCAAGGGTCTTCTCACGCATTTCAAATGAGGATTACCAATGACTTTCCACGTGCCCAAGGTGTTGGTGTTGTGGTTTCTAATGAGGTGTGTCATAGGTGTGAAAGGGGTCATAATGGCCCATGTTTGAGAGATACTAATTCATGCTTTGGTTGTGGGGACGTGGGTCACAAAAAGGTGGATTGTCCCCAAAATCATAACAAGAGCAAAGAGGTTCGTCCACAAGGTGCTATGCAGATCCTTTGGGGAGAGGTGGTTGGCAAGATGGTGCCTCAAGGCACAAACGGTTCTATGCTTTGCATGGGAGACAAGGGGTTGATGAAGTCCCCGATGTTATTACCGCTATGTTGAGAATCTTTGCCTTTGATGTGTATGTGTTTCTTGATCTAGGTACCACTTTTTCTTTTGTTACCCCTTTTCTTGCCAAAAAGTTCAATGTGCAAAGAAAACTTCTTGTGCGGTCAACACCAACAATGAGCAAGCAAAGGTCAATGAAGAGATCATGGAGCAACTTGCTCAACTTCGCACAAGTATGGACTTGGTCTTGAAGCAGAACCAAGCAAGTGTCAAAGCGGTCACTCATCAACCTCCTAAGGCTCCCATCTATGACGATCCATTCTTTGATGAAGATGCTTGTGTTTTGAGTAATCAAGCGGCTGCTTTCTGGAATAACCCCCTATGGTCTAACTCGGACTATTGGAGGCAAGGTTCTGGGAATCACGGTTGGAACTATAACTGTGATGGTGCTTATAGAGATAACCGAGGTGGATACTATGAAAGGGATGGAGTGTTGGATGCCGAATGGGGGAGAAGAGATGGTTATAGGAATGGTCCTTATGTGCCGCCCCACAACCGTGATGCCATGCCAAGCACTCTAGGTTTGAAGAGATGTTTGACAAGTTGTTGAAGAGAGCTAACCACCAAGATAAGTCCTTGAAGGGAATGAAAGTGGATTTTTCAAGTATTAACAAAAAAATAGAATCTCACTCGGTGGAAATTAAGCAACTAGAACAACAATTTGAGCAAGTTTCTTCGCAATTAAACCAACGCCAAAAGGACACCTTACAAAGCAATACGATTCAAAATCCTAAAAATGAAGGGCATTACATGACAGTCATGACTCGGAGTGGCAAAAGCACCATAGATACCCCTATGTCAGTGATTGTGGATGGAGTCGATAAGAAGGGTCTTAGTGGTGAAGTTGTGGTTGAGGGAAAAGGTTCGGAGATTGTTGGGATACAAAGAAAAGAAGTAAGGGAGTACGACAAATTGAAATCAATTCCAAGGCCTCCTCCACCCTTCCCTCAGCGACTTAAGAAAAAGGAAGATGAGGGTAAATGTAAACACTTGCTCTCAATTTTTAAGCATCTATCCATCAACATTCCCCTTTTAGAAGCTTTGGAGAAGATCCCCAGGTAGGCCAAATATATAAAGAATTTGGTGACAAAGAAACACACTTTGACCGAAGAATTCTAGCAGGAGCTCCAACAATGTAGTGCGATCATGACCAAATGCCTTGTTCAAAAATAAGAGGACGGTACATTCACCATTACTTGCACCATTGGTGATGTTGAATTCGCAAGAGCATTATTTGATTTAGGAGCGAGCATCAATCTAATGCCTCTTGTCGTATTCGAAAAGCTTGGTCTTGGCACTCCTACCCTGACAAAAATGCAACTGCTGATGGTGGATCGAACCATCAAAAAGCCAGAGGGAGTGCTTCTTGTGTGCTTGTTAAATTCGATAAATTCATCTTTCCTGTGGATTTCGTGATCCTTGATTGTGAGATTGATTTCGAGGTGCACATTATTTTGGGAAGACCATTTCTGTCCATTGGCAGAGATCTCGTGGATATGGGTTCGGGTCAACTTCGGTTTAGGGTAAATGATGTAGAAGTAGTGTTAGACATCCGGCAATCAATGAAACACCCGGATGAATTGAAGAGTGAGGTATGGACCCTTGATGATTGTTGATGAAGGATGATGAAAAAGTCGAGCCATGACATTAAACAAGGCACTTTTTAGGAGGCAACCCAAGCATCTTTGATAATTGTTGGTTTGTTTTAAGTGTTTTTAGTTTTGTTGGAATTTTTAGGTAGTAGGGTGTTTTCTTATTTTAAATCCGAAGACATTGGTGCAATTGCAATATTTTGAAGTTTATTGTGTTTTGAGACTTGGTCTGCAGGTCGAAAATAAAGAACCGAAGATGTGAGAAAATGACATTTGGAGAAGCCTCTACGAGAAGGCCTACAAGTCATAGTCACGTAGTCATGCCTCGTAGAGGGAAATAGTGAGTATTAGAAGTTGGTACACACACTATAAGCCAACCTTACGATTTGTAGGGTCTTCTATGAGTCATAAGTGGGGTTCGTAGTGACTAGGTATGGATTCTAAATCTTCACAAGTATGGGTCTGCTATGAGACCGGGACCTACGAGTCATAGGACACCCTACGACTCATAGTCGGGATCTCGAAGCCCCAATCTGCAACTTTTTAAAGGGCAACCCGGTTTATTATAAAATGGGGTCAAAATAAAATTTGACCCCCATTTTCATTTCCAAGCCCTAAAACTGACAGAAAACCCAAATCATCTCCCCCATTCACTATCTGATCACAATACCAGCTACCCACATCATTTTTCGATGAGAATTCCGGTGAGGACACCATCTTCTAGGGTGTTGGCATATTTTTCGGTCTCCTTTACTTTGGCTAAATTCTTCTATCAGTTGGTAAGCTTCGTGGTTAAATTTAAAGCATTATTATGGTGATCTCTATTTTTGCATGATCGTATGCTTGCTTTAACCATGGATATTCTTGCCCATGTGGTGATGTGTAGACCTAGACATAAAACCTAGGGTATGTAAGCTTTGAAAGATTTTTTTATGAATCAAACCTTGTTCGAAGTTCTTGAATGGGTGGTTGTAATTGTTGAAATTATTGGCCATAAAATGTAGTGGTTAATTGTTGACCGACCATTGTGAAAATTTTCTTCGGAATTGGAATTTAGGAAGTATGGGTGTGTTTTATATACCATATCTTGTTGGACTTGATTGAAAGTGTTTGAATTGTTTTTGCGACTCAACGGAATGTTTTGTTGATAAAAGTGCGAGCTTGGATATGAAATTGCCCTTGGTTTTGCCTAACGTAATGTGAAACTGATTTTTATTTTTAGGGATAATGGTTGTTTTAACTTTCTAATGTCCTTGTAGGGCCATTTATGTGTCAAATATATTGTATCGCTCTTATAATTTCCAACTCTTTAGTTGTGAATGTTTTGCTTGTGCTTTGTGTGAGAAAGTAGTAGGCATTACTGGTGTCTTCTGTTTTCAGCTACGAGGTCCTCCTACGACTCGTAGGCCCCCTTACGAGTCGTAGTGGCCCCTCATAGCAAGCACCAGTCACCTATGGTTCCTTCATGTTTCTCATACGAGACCCACATACGACTCTAGACCTACTATGACTCATAGTAAGGCTCTCATAAGCCTGACAGAGTTCTTAAAAATGGTCTCTAGAAAGAGGTATGAGGCCAGACTACGACTCATTGGTCCCCTTATGTGTCGTAACTGCACCTCGTATCTGCAGACCTACAACTGCATCAGTGATCTTTCTTCTCTTTTGTTTTGCTTCTATGTTTAAGTGTTTGCATTTCTTGTTCTTTGATAGGTGATCATTGTTTGGTCAAACATCTTGAAGCTCACACGTTGTTGTGTGGTTGGTTTGCAAATATAATGCCTCCAAAGGATAAACGAGAAATCCATACATTTCAGCGGAGGTTGATTGACGAATCCTCCGAGACTGAGCAATCAAAAGGCTCTGTGGAAGTCCACAAAGTCAGAGTAGACCCGAAGGCTTATGTGCCTCAAACTCAGGGCCGCACTGCTATGGCCCCGGTAGAAGTTCAAAGTCCCTCCCAGTCTGAGGAGGAGGGTAGTAGTGATAGCTCTAAGAGTAGCTCACCACAGATGACCCCCACACACACCGAGATAGATTCTAAGGAGGGGTCACAAGCTCATCAGGAGGAAGTCCAATCACATACCCTAGCCAACGACAAATGGTGTGTCCCAAGGATGAAGGAGATATATGACCAGGGGTTAGAGCCCAAGAGACAGGGCAAACTGGTGCAGCAATTTCATGAGGAGTCTAGATAGACTAACTCAGGGTTAGATAAGGTACCAAGATTAGATGAGGAGATAGATAGACACGGACTACGATAGACTACATAGCAGCTGGGCAAGTATACCCCTTACGTGGTCCATGAGCTTTATGCAGCCTATCTTGCTACTCTCCGTTGAGAGTTACCGAAGAACAAGAAGCTAATTGAGTAGCCGAGGTTAAGGGTGGTGCAAGTCCGAGGTCAGAGAGTTCCTATTTCGGAGGAGACTATCCGACGGATCCAGTTTGGGCCCACTTACAGAATACCTCAATCTACCACAGAGTATGATGGACACATTGACAAAATGAGGAGAGCGGTGACTGGGAAGGACATTAGGGCCAGGACAGAGCTTCTACAGTGGATTGCCAATCAGATTTATGAGGAGGGTTTCGAGCCGACGTGGGTTACAAACCACGTAGATCCTATAATGAAGGCCTACCTTTCTCACCAGGCCATATTTTGGTGGTCCATTATCCGTTGGCGTATCCGTCCTACTTTCACGGATAATGTGATCACCTTGGAGCGAGCTATGTTATTAGCCAGCATTCTAGTTGGTTATGAGATAGATTGAGCCTGGATTATCTTTGAGCAGATCCACGAGTCTGCCTCCTGACAAATACCTCACTGTTATTCCCTGTTTTGATCCACCAACTATGTAGTGCAGCAGGTGTTCCTATATACCCCCATCGGGACCAACATATCGAGGCCACACGCACTATGGATCCCTTCCTGATAAAGGCTGATGAGAACCCGATGGCCCTACCTCATGCAGCTCCTTTGGCTATCCCAAATCCATTCCCAGTTAAGCCTCAGACTTGGGGTTCGACTCCAGCTACCACTGGTACTACTCCAGCAGCTACAAGGCCTACACCAGTCGTTGAGATTGAGTCCACGCCATCGTCCAGTACTCCAACACTAACATTATCCACTATGCAGGGAGATTCTTTTATATCTGCTTTTGATTTTCAGGCACTGGTGCGCAAGGTAGCTACAATAAAGTCCAGGCTACAGGCTTTAGCAGCACAGGTCAGGCCTTGGGTCAACCAGATCGCTACAGGCTCAGAGGAGAGGATAAAGGCATTCGCCTGCAATTTGGTTGATGAGAGAGTTAGAGCGGTGGATGCCCGAGTAGATGCTTTCTAGGCGAGAGTTTAGCGGATACTTGAGGGTGCTAGGCCTGCTGGCATGAGCGCGGTGACATAGGAGTTGGCTAAGTTTAAGGCCGACTTATTGCAGATGTTGGCAGCCTCTGTTGCTGTTGCGGAGGTGGCACCAGCGGGTGATGAGGTGTTTGACTGGCTAGCTGACCACTCATATGCTCATGGGAAGAGGCCCCTTGAGATAGATGACCCAGAATTGAGCAAGAAGCGGCACAGACCTGATGACCCAGCAACCTTGGTGGAGGAGCCGATACCAGAGGAGGTGGTGCAAGAGTCGATCCTATTGACGGCCATACAGAGAGATAGGGAGCAGCAACATTCACATAGAGAGGGTAGCTCACAAACAGCTGCGACCTTGATTGCTGAGGCTGAGGTCATGACCCAGGCCCCCGCTGACCAAACAGATACCGGTGCTTGAGCACCATGATATTTGACTTTAGACCCCACTCCTTATCTTTTATATATGGATATTTTATTCTTTTTGTTAGAAAATATTTTTATTATGTTGGTTTTTGGATTTGTTTAAATGTTTTTATGTTGGATGATGTTTTTACTTATATTGTAGATGTTAGGCTTTTGTTTTGAATGTGTTTTTTTTCTTTATGTGTGTGTGTGTATGTTATCGTGTTTGTTTTTTTCATTCATGTCTTTACTTTGAGGACAAAGTATTCAATTTTGGTGGGGTGTGGGAAGTTATGGATTAAGGTAAAGTCAGAGTAGCCTCGAGTCCATAACTTCCCCTACTTTTGATCCCAAGTTTTCTTGTTGTGATTCTTTTTCTTTGTGGATGTTTAATTTTCTATTGAACCGACATGTTTAGGTAGTGTAGATAACATGTAAATTCATAGTAGTGTTATCTGTTGGCATATACATAGTCTTTAAATGCTTTTTGAAAGATTTGAAAAATTGGGTACCCTCAAAATTTTTGAGATTGTGGTTAGTGATGTTTGTTCTGATAATGCGGAGGTAAGTTTAGGCTTGAAGCATGACCTATGATTCTATACTTGATTGTAGATGCAATGTCATGTGTGTTGTGAGGTTATTTTGCTGCATTCATGCATCATGTATAGACACAGAACTTGCCTTGTTACTCTAAAATTGGTTTGGTTATGTGGTTGATTTGGAAAGGATCTTAAGCCTTTGTTATTTTGGTGAACCCACTTTTAGCCTAAATGACCTACCAAATGAGTTAGTGAATCACTTGTTCCAAAGTTTTTAGCTTCTCATGTACTCATTCTTTCTTGACACCTTACTAGTTTAACCTTATTTGATGAAATACCTTGATATTGGCCTTGGTCTATCCTTGAACATGTGAACCTTGATTGAGGCTAAAAGCCTAAGCTGAGGGTGGCTACAACAAGGGATTTTGTGAGTTCTTAATGCAACTTTTTATGATTTTTTATGTACTTTTTGTGTTGTTATTGCAGAAAAGGTAGGTTGGCATGATTTTTTAGGAAAATTGCAGATTTTCCTGAAGCACAAGACATATGAGCTCACCTACGAGTCATAGCCCAAGCTGAGTCATATGGTTATCTCGTAGCCAGAAACAGAGAGCAAGAAATCAGAAATCTACTAAGTGGAGGTCAACCCTATGAGGTCATCATACGAGTCGTATGTCTCACTACGACTCGTATAGATGTACTCGTACCAGGACACAGAGAGCTCAAATTTTGGATCAACGACTGAAGTCCTAGACTACTAGAGGAGCATACGAGTCATAGCCCAAGCTACGACTCGTACAAGTGGGTCGTACAAGTTGAGTCCAAGATGCCAATAACCTGATACAAGACCCCAATTACGACTCGTAGGTCACCCTACGAGTCGTACCTGTGTGACATACTAGCTGTCAACTGTCTTTATTATGTAATTTTTAGGGTTATTTTGTAAGTACTATAAATACTTTAAGTTAGGGTTTTATTGAAAGATTCGAAATTCAAAATAGAAGATCACCTTTGAATATACTCTCAAGAATACTTTTAGGGTTTTAACTTAGATTTTCATTTTATCTTGGAAAACCCATTTTTGGGAGTGAAAATCCCATATTTTATTCATTCTAAATATATCAAGCTTGTGCTTTTGCAACTTGTGGTGTTGTCTTTCTTTCTTTCTTTAGGTAAAACTCTCATCTATGTCTTGTCTTTGCATTTTTGTTAGTTTTGCTTTAGCCATGAGTAGCTAAGCACGCATAACTTGGGGTTGTGGGGACCATAGGTAGTTGACTTGAGATGACCAAGGTTTATTGCATTTCTACGATTAGGGTTTTGCATGTATTGTCTATTTCCCTTTATTATAATTGTTATTTGGTGGTGGCTAACACCAAACCCCACCTACTATCACGATCCCAACCAAGGTAGTGACGAATAGGAAAAGGGAAGTAGATGACAGGATTTGATTGATGTGTTCTCATCTAATCAACTAAACCTGACCAAGGGGAGGTTTACTGGGACAATAGGTAACGGTTAGTTGGCACGCCATGGTGGCCAACCACGCTTCATGGTAAAATTCGACCGTTACCTTTACCAGAGGGCTGGAATAACCTAAGTTACTCTCCTGCATGCAAATCTCTGGTTGTAGTTGTGTTAACTAGGATAATTGAGTTAACGAACCATGGGGAACATAATTCCCAAGTTGTCCCTAAAATTGAGTGTTTTCCCGCATTGTAGTATAGTGTTTCTTTTAATTTGTTCTTGAATCACAAAACCCCCTACTTAGAGATTTTAGTTATAGATACTGGAAATGATTGCTAGTGAATTCTCATAGTCAAGCCCTATATATTCCCTATTGATTCGACCCTAACCTTTGGTTAGGTTAATTGCTGACAACAACCGCTTTATTATTAGAGCATGAAAATCGTCAACAACCAGTTCTATGCTTTGCATAGGAGGCAAGGGGTTGATGATGTCCCTAATGTTGTTACCAATATGTTGAAAATCTTTGACTTTGACGTGTATGGATTGATTGATCCGGGTGTCACCCATTCTTTTGTTATCCCCTTTGTTGCCAAAAAGGTCCATGTTGACCCCGAGTTGTTGGATGAGTCATATGAGGTGTCTACTCCTATCGGTACATCTATTGTTGCTAGGAAGTTTATAGAAGTTGTCCTATTTGCATTTTGCAAAATATCTTGCCTTGTGATCTTGTTGAGTTAGACATGGTTGATTTTGATATTATTCTTGGGATGGATTAGTTGAATGCATACTATGCTTCTATTGATTGTAGAACCCGTAGGGTCAAACTCCAATGTCCAAATGAACCCATCCTTGAGTGGGAAAGTCAAGATGTAGTGGTCAAGGGTAGATTCATTTCTTGCATTAAAGCCCGTAAGTTGATCTCTAAGAGGTGTCTTTACCATCATGTAAGGGTTAGGGATATAGAGCTAAAGTCATTCCCATAGAGTCGATTATGGTTGTTAATGAGTTTCTTTATGTCTTCCCAAAGACCTTCCCGGTGTTCCTCCCGAAAGGGAAATAGACTTTGACATAGAACACCTCCCTGATACTCAACCCATTTCTATTCCCCCTTACCGTATGGCCCCGGCGGAGTTGAAGGAGTTGAAGGAACAATTGAGGAACTTGTTGGAGAAGGGATTTATCTGTTTTCATTCTGTTTGAAGATGGTGTGCTCCGATGTTATTTATGAAAAAGAAAGCATGGGTCCCTTACGATGTGTATTTACTACCAGCAACTCAATAGGGTCACCATTAAGAATAGGTATCCTCTTCCAAGGATTGATGATTTGTTTAACCAAAATTGATCTTTGGTCCGGGTATCATCAATTGAAGGTGAGGGAGTGTGATAATCCCAAGACGGCCTTCCGGACTAGATATGGCATTATTAATTTGTGGTGATGTCTTTTGGATTGACCAATGCACCCAGCATCTTTGTGGACCTAACGAATAGGGTCTTTAAACCCTACCTTGATTCCTTTGTTGTGGTCTTCATTTATGACATTTTGATCTATTCTCATGGTGAGGAGGAGCATAGGGCTAATTTGAGCATTGTGTTCCAAAGATTGAGGGAGGAGAAATTATATGCTAAATATAAAATGTGTGAATTTTGCTTGAAGGAGGTTGCTTTCCTAGGGCATGTGGTATCGGCGGATGGTATAAAGGTGGATCCTAAAAAGATCGATTTGATTAGAAATTGGCCTAGATCATTAACCCTATCGGATATTAGGAGTTTCATGGGCTTAGCAGGCTACTATCGGAGGTATGTGAATGGGTTATATTCTATTGCTTTCCCTAAGACAAAATTGACTCAAAAGAAGATTAAGTTGTGTGGACAGCTGAATGTGAGAGGAGCTTCCAAACCTTCAAAGATAAACTTGTGTCCGCCCTATATTGTCGCTACTGGATGCGCTTGAGGGATTTTTTGTGTACTATGATGCTTCCCAGGTTGGTTTGGGTTGTGTGTTGATGCAAAATGGTAAGGTCATAGCCTATGCTTCTAGACAACTCAAAGTGCATGAAAGAACTACCCTACCCATGATCTTGAGTTTGCCGCCATTGTGTTTGCTTTAAAGATTTCGCGTCATTACTTGTATGAGGCACATGTTGATGTGTTCACCAATCATAAAAGCCTCCAATATGTCTTCACTCAAAAGGATCTCAACTTGAGGCAAAGGAGATGGTTAGAACTTCTTAAGGACTATGATATGAGTGTGAATTATCATCTCGGTAAGGCAAATGTGGTTGCGGATACTTTGGGTAGGGATTTTATATCTAGTATAGCGCATGTTGATGGTGGTGATAAAGAGATAGCTAGGGAGGTGCATCAATTGGCTAGGTTGGGAGTTAGGTTGGAAGAGGTTGGTAATAGGGACATTGTTGTTTTTGATGGTTCTAGGTCTTCCTTGGTTGATGAGGTGAAAGAAAAGCAAGATCTTGATTCCTCCTTGTTAGAATTGAAGGCCCTAGTAAAAGAGGGCAAGGTGGAGGTTTTCTCCCAAGGGAGAGATGGTGCCCTTAGGTACCATGGTAGGTTGTGTGTGCCTTATGGTGATGGTTTGAGGGAGAGAATACTTGATGAGGCCCATAACTCTTCTTATTCTATCAACCCTTGTTCCACGAAAATGTATAGATACTTGAGAGATGTGTATTGTTGTGGAGGCATAAAGAGGGACATTGCCAAATTCGTTTCTGGTTGTCATAGTTGTCAACAAGTCAAAGCTGAACATCAAAGGATGGGTGGCCTAACCCAAGACATTGAGGTCCCTACTTAGAAATTGGAAAAGGTAAATATGGATTTTATGGTTGGGTTGCCCAAGACTAGAAAGGATTTTGATTCCATTTGGGTTGTGTCTGATAGGATGACAAAATCGGCTAACTTTCTACCAGTTAAGACTATATATGGGGCTGAAGATTAGGCAAGGTTGTACATTCATGACTTGGTAAGGTTGCATGGGGTTCTTTTGTCCATCATATCAGATCATGGGGCACAATTCACTACTCAGTTTTGGAGGTGCTTTCAAAGGGGTCTTGGTACTAGAGTAAAGCTTTTATGGCCTTCCACCCTCAAACGGATGGCCAAGCTGACAGGACCATGCAAACTCTTGAGGATATGCTTAGAGCATGTGTGTTGGAGCTTAAAGGTAGTTGGAATGATCATCTTTCATTGATTGAGTTTGCCTATAACAATAGGTATCATTCTAGTATAGGTATGGCTCCATTTGAGGCTCTCTATGGGATACATTGTAGATCACTAGTTGGTTGGTTTGAGGTTGGTGAGGTAGCTTTGTTGGGACCAGATTTGGTCATGGAGGCTCTTGAGAAGGTTAGGATGATTAGAGAAAGGTTGAAGACGGCACAAAGTCGCAAAAAATCTTATGCTGATGTTAGAAGGGATCTTGAATTCCTAGTTGGTGATTGGGTTTATTTGAAGGTGTCACCCATGAAGGGTGTGGTCCATTTTGTTAAGAAGGGCAAGTTGAGCCCAAGATATATGGGTCCTTATAGGGTAGTGAGAAGGGTTGGCAAGGTAGCATATGGTTGGAATTGCCTAGGGAAATGGATTTGGTTCATTCGGTGTTTCATATGTCCATGTTGAGGAAATGTGTGGGTGATCCGAATGCTATTGTACCTCTTGATGTAGTGGGTGTTGTTCAAGATAATTTGACCTTTGAAGAGGTTCCAACTCAGATCTTGGATAGGCAAGTGAACAGAATGAGAAACAAAGAGGTTGCTTCCGTTAAGGTCCTTCGAAGGAATTATCAAGTTGAAAGTGTTACTTGGGAGGCCGAAGCGGACATGCTATAGTGATATCCTTACCTTTTCCACTCCCCTCAACCTAAGGTATCGATTTTTAAGTCTTTATATGATCTCAAGTCTTATATTCAGCCCTCATGTCATTGCATATGTTCATGTTTAAATTGATAAGTTCATGATGATTTTACACTTATGATGAGATTTTGAAATGATGTTTAAGTGCGTTGTTGCATTTCAATGTGGGCTAAAATTTTTCATGTTTGTGTCTCACATATACGTCTCTTTGACATTCGGGGATGAATGTTCCCAAAGGGGGAGATATTGTAACGACCCCAAAAAGTGCCCGAAAATGTGCCTCGAAAGTGCCCGGAATCGTAATTTTCATATATTTCAAAATTTGTGCGTGATATCAAAAATATGACTACATATTCTTGATCAGGGGGTCATTTTGAGTGGGAAATGGGTCTAACCTCAGTCTTTGAGCAATCAAATCACAATTCTGAATTTCTAAAATTTGAATTTCTAAAATTTAAATTTCCAAAATCGGTCTGCGACAATGCCACGACGCGCAGCTGTCGCGGACATGTGTAAACTTGGTCTCTGCGATAGGTATGCAATGAGAACCTGTGTAAATCCTGCCAAGTTATTTTTCTTGCAGTCCAAGACTTTTGAGTCTTGTGCCTTTGTGTTCCTAAACATGAATTTACCTATACTTAGCCGTTTTTCACCCTCATATCATTCAAAACATTCCCCAATACACATTTAAACACATAGACAAATATTTTACTCCTAAACTCAAGTCTCAAACCCTCTTCTGGATCTGTGGCTAGTACGACTTCTATAAAGCTTGTTGATAAGTCCTCTATTCCGAGGACGTTACTTATGATATCTTGCTATGTATTAAGACTTTCTATCTTTGACTCATGTATTGACAACGAGGGTGAACCCGGTTGCTTTTTCTTGGCCCCCGCTCTTATCTATGTAGTAGAGGTATTGTTGGACATGTTATGTATCTATGCTATGAGTTTGACTCTATTGACTCTGGATGTTTATGATATGGAAGTTACCCTTAGTCCCAATTTCCCTTATTTACGTTTATCTCTTATTGTCATTCTAATTGCTTCCACGACCAAGGATGTGTAATGATATGCTGTGAGACTTTTTTGGGGTTCCTTCGGGTTCCCAAGTCGCTAATCATGTCCAGGACCTAGGCTTGAGTCATGACAATTATAATATTGAAACCACGTACGAGACATAGGTACAACTCGTAGAAGGACCTATGAGTTGTAGTCTGGCTCATACCAACTTCCAGTGTTCAAATTAAACTAACAGCATGGCCACGAGGCTCCCATTACGACTTATTGTGAGCAATTCAATTCGTAGGTGGGTCTGGTATGACATATGTCAAGGACCCATAGGTTCCTAATGCTCCCTACGAGGGGCCTCTACGAACCTAGGACCACACCTCCGAGTCGTAGGGAGCGCTCGTAGTAGAAAAACAACAGGCACCAGTGGTGCCTTCAATAATACCACAAGAACCACAAATCTTTCAACCCAATCTAACAGTACCGAAGCAAGCTTTTATGCAAAGAATAAGCATACAAGCATTCCTAATACCAGTGCATTAGGGGGTTCAAAGGGATCCAACACAAGTGCATACTAAGAGTACTTCAAATAATCAATCTCAATCCAAACACGAGCCAACCACCGAATTCCAACCTACCATTAATCCCACAGTCACCCATTCATTGCACAATCATTATATAACATGATCGACCCTTGACGTGGCATAATTTCCATCATTGCACAGTCCAAAAAAATTGCTTTAACAATTTTACAACAATAGGGAATCTTAATCGGCAACCCTAGTTCTCACATTTAGACAAGCATTCTCTCAAGGGTGTTTGCATTATCATCACTATGCACACAATCATCAAATAATTCAAGGAAAATAATAAAATTTTGTGTGCAAAATTTAGTCAAGAACATACCTTAAGAAAACACAAGTGATATATGGAGAAAGTGAGACAAAAGAGAGGAAGCTGAAACCCTAACTTGCAATGCTTG
>JAPFFP010114045.1:0-18341 GCA_026153255.1 Solanum medicagineum | reverse complement strand
TTGTTTGAACCAAGGGGTCTTTATATAGACCCCTCAATTTTTTTAATTAGCAACAAGGATTCTTAGTTGGCCTATTTGCTAATTACGTCCCAAACTTTTTAGTTTAAACCCAATTAAGGACTTCCGACCTCAACATAAAATATACACTCCAATTAACAATTTAACCCCGCGAACTTACTTAATTTAAGCTACGCCATATTCGCTAAAGCTTTTCCAAATAAATGATTAACTTCGACTAATTAACTTTACGGGGTCTAACAATTTATGGTCTTTAGCACTTGTTGCATTGTATCCTACATACTTAGTATATTTAAACTACTAATGTATACTCAATGACTACATAATGTCACCATATAAGAATCGGAGCCTCGCTTGAGTATCCCCATCCACATGGCTAGTACGATTCCACTCAAGCTTGTTGGTGAGTCCTCCATTCCGGGGACGTTGCTTATTCTCTCATGTTATATACTAAGTCTACTTTTCTTTCATGTAAATTTTGAGTATGAGGGTGAGCTCAGTTGCTTGTCTTTGCCTCAACTCTTATCTATGTAGTAGAGGTGTTATTGGATATATCATGTGTAATGTTATAAGCTTGACTCTCTCTTGACTCTTGTTGTTATGATATGAATGATGTCCCTTAGCCCTGGTTATCCCTATTTCTATTCTTGTTGCATTCTTATTGCATCCTTGACAAAAGATGTGTAATGATGTGCTAAGAGGCTTACTTGGGATCCCTTCGGGTTCCCCTTGCATCGTGTCACCTCTAGGCCCTAGGGCTTGGGTCGTGACAAACTTGGTATCAGAGCCAAGTTATTAGGTCCTCGGCATCCAATACACCGTGTCAATTAGAGTCTTGTTCATGGTTGTGAAGCGCGCCACAACTATGAATAAGAGGCTTTGAGGCGTTTTAGGAAATGTTTCACTTCCTCATGATCTATGCCATGCGATAGAGTTTGGTCCCCTAGGGCTTATTGCTAATCCCTAACAGTAACATTACAAGACATGTCTCAAGCTACTCAGGACGGCGATATGACGAATGTGGAGGTTCGCAATACTCTATGGGTTTTGGCCAAAGCGACAACAAAATTGGCAA
Source organism: Solanum medicagineum (assembly GCA_026153255.1). Lineage (NCBI taxonomy): Eukaryota > Viridiplantae > Streptophyta > Magnoliopsida > Solanales > Solanaceae > Solanum > Solanum medicagineum. The sequence goes on along the minus strand of JAPFFP010114045.1, from coordinate 17,248 downwards.
TTCACCTTGATCAACAAGTGAGTGCTCCTGAGATTTCAAACGGTAATAGGAGGGTTAAGGAGGACAAGAGGCCATGTGGTGAAGGAAAGTTCCAAGGTCCCAAATGTAGAGGTGGTGGTGGTGTGGTACCTTATGCTAGGTGCCCCAGATATGGTAGAGGCCATGATGGCCCACGCTTGAGGTGTATCAATGCTTTTTATGGTTGTGAGAGGAGGGTCACAAGATAATAGATTTCCCTCATAAACGCAATAAGGGTAAAGGAGGTGATGGTGGGATGACTACTCCCAAGTGCCCTACATGTGGGAGAACTATGGTAGCCCGAGTCAGAGGCATTCTAGTGCTTGTTTTGGATTTAGTGAAGTGGGTCACAAGCTAGTTCATTATCCATGTGCTCGAAGGAGGTGCAAAGGCAGTCAACCTCTAGCATAACGTGGTCATGTTGATTATGTCGCTCAAGAAGAGGATGAGGTGCCCAATGTTCCTATCGTATGTTGGAATTTTCTTTGGCTTTGATGTGTTTGCATTGATGGGCCCGATGTACCACTATTTCTTTCATTATTCTTTTGGTTTCTAGTGGTTGTCATGTGAGTACTGATCTCTCCTTGGCGTCAATCTCATTGGTGAGCCTATGGTAGTTTGAAAGTTCATGGGTATTGTTCCATGTTCATATGGCATTAGGTCTTTCCTTGTAACTTGTTGGATTTGTTATGGTGGACCTTGATGTTATGCTTGGGGTAGATCAGTTGCATGCATGTTGGGTCTCCCATGATTGTAGGGCCCGCAGGGTTAGATTCTGATTCCCTATTAAACCTATCCTTGAGTGGAGAATTGTAATGTGATTGCAAAGGGGTAAGTCTGTTTCTTTTCTTAAGGTACAATTGATCTTTAAGGCTTGCGTTTTAACATCTTGTATGGTTTAGGGGTGTTGGACTTAAGTTATTTCTATTGAGGTGATTCTGGTGATTAGTGGTTTAGTGTAATCCTTCCTGATACTTTGAATTTGGTGTAGTTCCCTTTTGGTTTGACTTATGCCCCGGTTATGTCTGTGGGTCTCATGAGTGGGGTCTTTAGTCCCCACCTTATTATGTTTGTGGTGGTCTCTAGTGATGAAGTATTGATTATTTTGAGCTCGTGAACCATTTGGGGGTAGTTATAAATCATAGGGTAAGAAGAGTTGTACGCTAAGTATGCGAAGTATGAATTGTGGTTAAAGGAGGTTAGCTCTCTAGGTCATAACGTCGAAGATGGTATTAAGGTTGATCCTAAGGAGGCGTATGCGATTAGAAACCGGCCTAGAGCATTGACCCCATCGGACATTAGGAGCTTCTTGGGCTTATTGGGTTACTATCGGAGGTTTGTGAACGAGTTCTCTTTTATTGTTTCTACCGTAACTAGGTCAACCCAAAGGAAGGCTAAGTTTGTGTGACCGATAAGTGTGAAAGGGTTTCCAAGTATTGGGAAATAAGCTTATCTCCGCTTCTACCTTGTCTTTATCAAATGGGTTGGAAAGGTTTGTTGTGTTATGATGTCTCCCGGATTGGTTTGGGTTGCGCATTGATGTAAGGTGGTTAGATGGGAGCCTACGCATTTAGATAATTTGAGATGCATTAAGAGTATTATCTTATCTATGACCTTGAGTTGGCCGCTGTGGTTTTGCTTTGAAATTTTGGTGTAATTGGTTGTATGGGGTGCATGTTGATGTGTTTACCATCCACTAGAGTCTCCAATATGCATTCGCCTAAAGGGTCTTATGTTGAGACAAGAAGATGGCTAGAACTTCTTAAAGACTATGATATGAGTGTGCATTATCATCCCGGTAAGGCTAATGTTGAGGCAGATGCTTTGAGTAGGGTGTCCATGGGTAGCCTAGTTCATGTTGATGGTGGTGATAAAGAGGTGGCGATAAAGAGGTAGCTAGGGAGGTGCATCGATTGGCTAGATTAGGGGTTAGGTTGGAAGAGGTTGGTAATGGGTGTGGTGTTGTTGTTGACAGTTCTAAGTCTTCCTTGGTTGATGAGGTGATAGCAAAACAAGATCTTGATTCCTCCTTGTTAGAATTGAAGGCCTTGGTGAAAGAGGGCAAGGTGGAGGTTTTCTCCCAAGGGAGAGATAGTGCCCTTAGGTACCAAGGTAGGTTGTGCATGCCTTGTGTTGATGATTTGAGAGATGTGTATTGGTGGGGAGACATGAAGAGCGACATTGCCAAATTTGTTTCCGATTGTCATAGTTATCAATAAGTCAAAGCTGAACATCAATGACCGAGTGGCCTAAACCAAGGCATAGAGGTACCTACTTGGAAGTGGAAAGATATAAATATGGATTTTGTGGTTGGGTTGCCCAATACTAGAAAAGGTTTTGATTCCTTTTGGGTTATGGTTGATAGGATGAAAGAATCGGCTCATTTTCTAATGGTTAAGACTAATTACGGGTCTAAAGATTAAGCTAGGTTGTTAATTCATGGCTTGGTAAGGTTGCATGGGATTCCTTTGTTCCTCATATCGGATCATGGTGCTCAATTTACTTCACACTTTCGGAGGCCTTTTCAAAGGGGCCTTGGTATAAGAGTTAAGCTTAGTATGGCCTTTCACCTTCAAACAGATGGCCAAGCCGAAAGAACTATACAAACACTTGAAGATATGCTTAAGGCTTGTAATTTTGGAGTTCATGGGTAGTTGGGATAATCATAGTCAATTGATTGAGTTTTCCTATAACAATAGCTATCATTCTAGCATCGGTATGGCTTCTTTTGAGGCTCTCTACGGTAGATATTGCAGATCATTGGTTGTATGGTTTGAAGTGGGATAGATGGCTTTGTTGGGTCTGGATATATTTATGGATGCTATGGAGAAGTTAATATTGATTAGGGAAAGGTTTGAGACAACCCAAAGTTGTCAAAAGCCCTATGTCGAAGTGAGAAGAAAAGAGCTTGTATTCAAAGTTAGTGATTGGGGCTCATCAAAGGTTTCGCTCATGAAAGGTGTGGTTGCCCCGGTAAAGAGGGAAATGAATTCATGGTTTGTGAGTCTTCATATAGTGTAGAGGAAGGTTAGTGAGGTTGCATAAGAATAGGAAGTTCCTTTGGATATGGATATGGTTCGTCCGGTTCTTCATGTTTCTAGGATTGAGGAGGTGTGTTGGTGATTCATGTGTTATAGGACTCTTAAGGTTATGGACGTTATGGAGGATGAGTCGACTTATGAGGGGGTATTTTGGAGAATTTGGGTGGATATGAGAAAAGGTGGATTTGTGATGGTGTAGTGTTCTTCAAGGCCCATTGGATGGATCGACAAGTCGATAGTGTCTCCCCGGGAGCCGGAGCGGGCATGGAAAATCGATATCCTTACCTCTTCCATTCTATTCAAGCTTATGGTATCATGTCAAACCCTTTTTCTGTGATTTCATGTCTCATTTTCCAGCCCCTAAGTTATTCGCATGCATTCCTGTTTACATTTGAATGGTGATTTTACACTTATGTTGAGATTTTAAAAATAGTGTTTTAAAGTATGTTGTTGTGTCTTGTTGGGGATGACCTATTTATGATTAATCTTCTATTGCATGTTTCTTTGACACTTGGGGACGAATGTTCCCAAGTGGGAGATATTGAAACGACCCAAAAAGTACCCGAAAATGTGCCTCGAAAGTGCTTGGAATCATAATTTCTTTATATTTCAAAATTCGTGCACGATATCAAAAATCCGACTTCGTATTCTTGATTAGGGGGTCAAATTGAGTGGAGAATGGGTTTAACCCTGATTTTAGAGCAACCATAGCGAATTTCAAAATTTCAAAGTTTGACGGAAACAGTGTCTAGGTGCGTCAGCGGCGCAACACGCCTCAGTGTATTTTGCTGCCCAGCTTTTAGTACAATCCAAGGCTTTGAGTCTTAGGCCTAAGTGTTCCCACACAAGAAAATACTTATACTTAGCCACATGTTACCTTTATATTATATAAGACATTCTCCAATACTCACTCAAACACTTAGTCTTATATTTCTCTCAAAATATAAGTGCCAAAATCGACTCCGGATCTTAAGGAATTCAATTAAGCTTCAAGTCTCCATCTCCAATTTTCATTAAGTTATTTCCCAAAGGTAAGATATGTGAGTTTATTTCATAGGTTCCTTTCACCCATGATGCCCAAGCTTCCTTTACTTAAAATTGTATGATTTAAAGTTGATTTACAAATGGGTCTTACTTACTATGAAATTTACTGCACACTATGTTGGAGTTTATGAAATTGTGATTGTTTTAGCATGTTTTGAGCTATGAATCTAAGATCTATTGTAAGATTTGATGAAGAGTTTTGAGGTATATTGCTTGAGGGTGCTACCAAGTATCCATTGAAGGTTTTACATTGAATTTCTAGCATGATTTCATTCTTGAATTGCATGGTTTTACACTACCACTACACACCCTCTAAGTGTTTGATCCGATTATGGTTTCTTAAGGAATTGAAGGTCCAATGCATTTCTTATGAGCTGAATGACTATATGATGATAAAATGATGATGAAAGGAATGTATGTATATTATGATTATATGATGATGAGAGGAATGTATGTATATGATATTATCTCTATAGTGATTAGGATGACCAAGCCTCACTCAGGAGGTTGTAGGCTCGGGTAACCTTCTTGAAGAGTTTGTACCTCGATTGTCTCACTCGGGAGGTGGAAGGCCTATGTAACCTTGTTGGGTGTTTGTACCCATCAACCTTGTTGAGGTTTTGTACCCATCAACCTTGTTGGGGAGTTTGTACTCCATCAACCTTGTTGGGGGTTTTGTACTCCATCAACCTCATGAAGGGTTTTGTACCTCATGCGCCTCTATAAGGAGGTGGTAGGCCTTGGATTGCACTAAGAATGGTCACTCTTTACACTCATATTATTTTCTATATGAGCATGACTTTACTTCAAACATCATTAATACATGTCATATTGATATAAGCTTATTCATTATCTATGTTATGCATTTTGTCTACGGTCTTTATCACTTGTTGCATTGCATCCTACATATCTAGTACAGTCAGACGTACTAACGCATACTCTATGCCTACATGATGTCACCATGTACGAATTGGAGCCTTGCTTGAGTGGAACGACCCATTAAAGTGATCGAAAATGTGCCTCAGAAGTGCCCGGAATCGTAATTTCCATATATCTTAAAATTCATTTCTTATCCCAAAAATCTGACTTTATATTCTTGTTTAAGGGGAAAATTGAGTGGGAAATGGATCTAAGCTAAATTTTAGAGCAACTGTATCAAAAGTTCAAAAATTGCAAAAATGCGATTTAGGAGGATCAACTTTAAAGGGGCATATATCTTAGCACACAAAGAACTAGGTGGACCACGACCTACCAAATTAAAGCTCCTTGAATTAGCTTTCCAACTCACTTGGTTTCACCTCATTCCTAGTTCGGATGAAGAATTTATGCCCATTTTCGTAGAACTCATTTGTGCAAAAATGTAAATTCCAGTGAGTACTATGCGTCGCTTCCGCAATGCGGACCAGTGTTATTTTGGTCCTTTTTTTTTTTACTTCGGTCCAAGACTTCAAGTGTTGGGCCTAAGGGTTCCCACACTTGAAAATACCTATACTTAGTCATATTTCACCCTCATATCATACTAAACATTCTCCAATACTCACTCAAACCCTTAGTCCTATATTTCTCTCAAGATTCAAGTCTCAAACCCTCATCCCAACTAAGGATTTCCTTCAAGGTTCTTTTTCAAGCTTCAAGTCTACATCTCAAATCACCAAGTTCATCTCCTAGCTAAGGTATGTGGGTTTTTTTTTGGGCTCCTTTCACCCATGATACCCAAGCTTTCTTTTACTCAAATTGTATGATTTAACGTTGATCTACAAAGGGTTCTTGATTATTATGAAATTTACTGCACGCTATGTTAAAGCTATGTGAAATTGTGACTGTTTTTCTATGTTTTGAGCTATAAATCTATGATCTATTGTAAGATTTGAGAAGGGCTTTGATATATATTGCTTCAAGGTGTTGCAAGGTGTTGATTGATGCTTTTACAATGAATTTTTTTGCATGATTTCATCTCTATATTTCATGGTTCTGTACTATCATTACACACCCTTTAAGTGTTTGATAAAATGTCCGGATGTAGTTTCTTGAGATTTAAAGGTCCAAAGCATAAGATATGATATGATTGACTATATGATGATGAAATGACCTTATGTATATGATATACTCTAAATAAAGTGTTGCATTACCCAACCTCGAACCACCCTATAGGAGAACGACATCGCCTACCATACAAGGCTTCATATGGAGCCATTTGAATGCTAGACTGAAAGTTATTGTTGTAAGCAAATCCAACTAAAGGCAAGTATGTATTCCAAGTACCTCTAAAATCAAGAATGCAAGCCCTCAACATATCTTCTAGAATTTGTATAGTACGTTTAGACTGTCCATCCGTCTGTGGGTGAAATGCAGTGCTCAGATCTACTCATGTACCCAGTGCTTCTTGAAAAGATCTCCAAAAGCGTAAATGAATTATGACCCTCTGTTAGAAATGATGGATATGGAAACTCCATGAAGTCGAACAGTCTCATTCTCATAAATATCTAGGCCTATCTCACACCACTAAAAGTAGTCTTTACTTGTAAGCAGTGTGTTGATTTTGTTAATCGATCTACAATCACCCATACAGAGTCATAATCTCTAAGGGTTCGTGGTAAACCAACCACAAAATTCATAGTAACTCTTTCTCATTTCCACTCAGGAATCTGGATCTCTTGTAGTAATCCTACGGTCATTGATGCTCAGCATTAACCTGTTGACATGTCAAACAACTGAAATCAAGGTTAGCAAAATCTTTCTTCATACCTTCCCACCAATACTACTACTTCAGATCATGGTACATTTTCGTGGAACCAGGGTATATAGTATATCTAGGTTGTGAGCTTCCTCGAGAATGATTCATCTTAGCCCACCTATGTCTGGTACACAAAATAGATCACCCAATTGAAGAATATCATCACCATTGATAATTATTTTCTTACTTTTACTCGCTATAGCTTCATCTCAATATTTACAAAGCTGCTCATCCTCATATTGAGAAGCTTTTATGTGCTCCGCTAACAAAGATCTGGCTTACACATAAGCTAGCAACGTCTCTGATTTCCTACACTAAGCTTGAAACCTGCACCCTCAATTTTTTGCATATCTTTTGCTAATTACCTCTTTTCAGGAGCTATATGCGCTAAACTGCCCATAGATTTTTTGCTCAATGCATCGGCCACAACATTGGCTTTTCCAAGATGATATAGAATAATGCAATCATAATCCTTCAATAATTCCATCCACCGTCATTGTCAAAGGTTGAGATCCCTTTGCTGAAAAATATACTTTAAGCTCTTATAATCAGTATATATCTCACAAGTTTCACCATATAGATAATGCCTCCAAATTTTAAGAGCAAATATCATAGCGGCCATCTCCAAATCATGTGTAGGATAGTTCTGCTTGTCTTCTTCAATTGTCTTGAACCATAGGCGATGATGCAACCATTTTGCATAAGAACACATCCTAACCCTCCCTAGAAGCATCACAAAATACCGTGAATCCTTTGGAGCCTGATGATAAGGCTAGTATTGGTGTTGTTATCTAAACTTGTTTTGAGTTTTTCAATGCTCCGCTCACATTCTTCTGTCCACTGAAACTTCACCTTTTTCTATGTTAGCGTGGTCAAAAGGGTTGTTATCCTGGAGCAATCCTGCACAAAACGCCTATAATAACTTGTCAAACCCAAAAAGCTGTGAATCTTTGTAGGTGAGGTAGGTCTAGGCCATTTTTTCACAGTTTCTCTCTCTAAAATCCACCATAATTCCCTCTTTGGATACAACATACCCCAGAAATGCTACCGAGTCTAGCCAAAATTCACATTTTGAGATTTTAGCATATAGCTTATGTTCTCGGAATGTTTATAACACAGTCTTCAAATGATTCTTGTTTTGTTCTTGGCTACAGGAATATATCAAAATATCATCAATAAATGTTATCACGAACTTGTCTAAGAAGGGCCTGAACACCCTATTCATTAAGTCCATGAATGCAGCTGGAGCATTGGTCAGTCCGAAAGGCATCACAAGAAACTCATAGTGCTCATATGGAGTTCTAGATGTTGTCTTAGAAATATCTTCCTCCTTGATCTGAAGTTGATGATAATCGAATCGAAGATCTACCTTTAAGAAGTGTGAAGCCCCCTGCAATTGATCAAAAAAGACCTCAATACGAGGCAAAGGATTCTTATTATGTATTTTTACCTTATTCAGCTGCTTGTAGTCGATGCACATTTTCAGAGACCCATCTTTCTTTTTTACGAACAATATTGGTATGCCCCATGAGGATATACTTGGTCGGATGAAGCTCTTATCAAGCAAATCCTGCAATTGTTGCTTTAGCTCCTTCAACTCTATTGGTGCCATGTGATATAGAGGTATAGATATTGGCAATGTCTCAAGAGTCAAATCAATACCAAAGTCTATTTCTCGTACTGGAGGTAGTCCCGGTTAATCCTCAGGGAATATCAGGAAATTCATTCACCACTGGTATCTTGTCCAACTTAAGGGTTTCTTCTTTAGTGTCCCTTATCATAGCTAAGAGACCCATGCAACCTAACCTGAGTAATTTTTGAGTCTTCATAAGAGATATAATCTTACCGACCTCTGGAACTTGACCTCCCATTAATATAAAGGTAGGCTAATTTGGCATCTCAAATCTGACGATTTTTGCATGGCAATCTATTGTAGCATAGCAAGGAGATAATCAATTGATACCCATCAACACATCAAAATCAGTCATTTCAAGTACAATCAAGTTAGCTAGAGTGTCTCTACCCACAACTCTAATCTGAAACACATATTCAAATAACAGAGAATATCTCATAGAAGTAGTAACAAGGAAAGGATGATTCAGCATCTACGGCTGTCGAGCAATCCTCAAAGTAAAGTACAGGGACACATAGGAGTGGGTAGATCCTGGATTAATCAAAGCATGTGCATCAAATGAACAAACTCAAATAATACCTGTAACTACTGCATTTGAGCCTTGAACATTTTGTCTAGTAAGTGCAAAAACTCTTGACAGGACTTTACCCACATTTCCCTGTCCTTGATTTCCAGCAACACGTTCTCCGACACCTCGACCTCTGTTTCCTGTGCTAGTAGTACCTGAAGCATTACGAGTAGTCTAAGTAGGTGCAGTTATCTGAGCAGAGTTCTGTTTTGAGTTTTTCGAAGGTAGAGGGAAATCTCTAAGGTGATACCCTAACTGACCAGATTGGAAGCACCCTTCAGTCAAAACACGACACTAGCCTACATGTGATCTACCAAAAGCCTGACAGGATAGAGCAGTGGCATATATTTGACTGGAATATCGATGTCTCTGCGATGATGGTTGTCCCTGAATACTCAGTCCTTGATATGGTCTGTATATGGACTATAAAATTGTATTCATCCCTGCCTGAGAGCCTGGTTGTTGTCTTCCATGATTTCCTACCTTGCGATTTGTACTATAGTCACCGCCAAAAGATCCCCCGATGTTGGCCTTCTTACGGGCATCATAGGTTACACGCTCCTCACGACCCTTGTCTTTAGTCTTTCTTGCTAGATCAACTGGTCTGAATATGTTAACTTCTTCATATTTAGGGCTACCATAGTGTATAGACGAGCAACCAATCCATTGACAAACCTTTGAACTCTAGCTTCTTCAGTTAGCACTAAGCAAGGAGCATATCTGGTCAATTTACTGAATTTGGTATTATAGGTTGACACATCCATATCGGAGTCTGTACTAATCTCTCAAACTGACTTGCACATTTATGCCTCTGACTTTTAGGAAGGAAGTGATCCATGAATAATTTGTTGAACTCATCCCATTTCAGTGGTGCTACTCCCGCAAGCCGACCTAGCAATAAGATCTCATACCATGTATTATCCATATCCTCTAGTTTGTACGTTGCAAGCTCCACAGCTCTCTCACTAGAACATCCTAACGCCCGCAACGCCACAAAGGTTCCATCTAAGAAACTTTAAGGATCAATTGAACTATCAGAACTTGTGAACTTTGGTGATTTCAGCTTCAAGAATTCCTACAATGATAGCTCTTTATTCCCAAAAGCATAAGCCTATAAGGGTGTCTAAAATGGTGCCTGGGTCTGAGCAGATAAAACAGTATGCTGACCTATCCTCTCTTGTTTGTCCATTCAGTCAGCTAACCCCTCTATAACTCTCTGCATGGAGGTCAGTGTTGCCACAGTAGCATCATCTTATGATGGAAGAGGTGGAGTTCCACTCATTTCAAGAGTGGCCTCTCTTGTAATTCTCAAAGTGGTGTTGCGGTTTCTTGTGGTAGCACTATGACCCCTGCCTCGACCAACTTTACGAGCTCCACCCCTTTCCGTAATTAAAGAAGTTGGAAGCCTAGTAGAGGTGTCATTAGGCGTTTAAGGAACACCTATTGTAGCCCTATCATTAAACAATCGAGTGTGAGCCATCTGATAAACAAAATAAATACTGTTAGATTCTAATTTCCTAAACGTGATACATATGAGTAGGAATAAAAAAGAAAGACAAGAAACATCCTATCACGTCCTCGCAGAATCACGATTATAGAAATGACCAGCTACATAACTATAATTGAGATTCTACTACTAACATATGCTCCATATTCATAGGAATAACCTAGGCTCTGATACTAACTTTGTTACGATCGAATTTAGGATCGTGACGAGCGCTAAGGGGAAGGATCCCAAAGCAAGCCTTACTAGAACTTTGCAGAAAATCGGGCAAACTTTCCTCTGTTTTTAGGCCTATCCAAAAAATTTAACATATCTCAGAATCAACAACATAGCTTTAAAATATTCAAATCAAGATACCATATAAATTTTCAGTCTATTCTCCAAGTAAAATACTAACTCATCTCCAACAATAGGGAGAAACTCAAAATCCATCACACATCTAAGAAGACAAAAGAGTTTTCATGGCTCTAACAAAATAAATGATAATGGAATGAATCTAAGAATTTGAAAAAAAAAAAAAGGGTTCATAACAATGAATAACTCATTTCCCATATGAGCAAGTGTGGGGCTCACCTTGCTACCTTTAGCTAATGAAATCCTTGACAATATCACCTGTATTCTCTGGAAAAAGAAAAAATAGCAAGGAGTGAGACGCTAGCTCAGTAAGTAATAATAATAACCACAACTATTTTTAATAAGGGACAACTCAGAAAATATGCTACTATAAAATCATGTATAAATGCTCTTCCAAAAATCAATAGTCAAAATCCATCTTGTTGTCTCATATAAGCAATTCAACTTAGCTATTCAAAAATAAACTCAGTAAAACGCTTTCATATCAAATCATATACATATATTTGGGAGGTTTCCAAGAATGAATCATGTAATCAGTATTCAGTAATTGGTAATCGGTATGTCTATCTTCATAAAAAGAATAGACGATAACTGTAAGTCTCGTATGAATAAATCCCTACTCGAGGGATTTTGGTAACGATATGCTAGTTCTACCTTCCCACTAGCGAGGGCATCATCCGTAATCAGTAAATACAAGGTGCACTAGGTCTAATAAACCCACCATTAACTATGGGATTCATCATGGTCTACTCCCATTAAAACTTTTCCTTATAAACTATATAAGCTTTTCAAAGTATTACAAGGCATTTCAATCTTATAATCATATCCTATCAAACTTAATGAAAAAAACACATGTAAAAGTACTTATATCTCAAGTAAACATCAAATTCTTCCAATAACGGTAATCATCTCAATTTCAATATACTTGTCTTATAAAATACAAATAACTATTTCAGTATCATATCAAGTAAAAGGACTTGCCCCATATACAAATTCGAATCATTAGCAATTCACTTTATAAATCATGTAAAAATTATGAAAACTTATAAAACACAAATTGGGGTTAAGATTACTACTGACAGTACTCGCGTAGAAGTACCAAACTTGTCACCTCAAGCAATCCATAAGACTTCCTTCGATCAATCTATATTCATATTGTAAAAACGTTACTTTCTTTGTTCAAGCTAAGTTCATACTAAATTTAGAAATTCCCAATTCCTTTTAGGATTTTTCTATTTTCTATCCATTTGATGATATACAATGCAATATCCAAATAGTGAGTAATCCAATTGGTGCAATAATCTAATGATTTTTTTTTTTTTGCTATCTTAACCATCTTGTTCATCCAAGATTTGGTAATCTAAAACTATTCTTCTTGTGCAATTATCTATCCCTTGTCACTAAATTTAAACATGCAAAGTAAATTACCTAGCTTAAGAACTTTAGTAAGGCTATAGCAAAATCATAAAATAAGAATTTACTTCTAATTATGAGAATTTCACAATCTCTTATCTCTTTAACTCATAATTTTTCATAAACCCTAAAACCCTAATTTATACCCATGAATACAAATTAACTCTATCAATAAGCTTGGAAACTTACCTTCTTTCTTCTCTCTTTAGTCTCAGATTATGGTTTTTAAGTTTTTCTTCTTCTACTTCTTCATTCCTTGTTGTGCACAACTTACAACTCCCTCTTTCTTTTTTTCTTTTTTTGGTTTAACTTACAAATATGTTGCTGGAGGAATAAGATGAAAAGATTCAGCATTAACCCCCCCCCCCCACCACCACCACCACACACACACGCACACACACCTTTTTTTCCCACGTTTTATTAGTCTATAACCCATTCTCCTTTTTTTTTTTAACACTCCTTCTTTTTGCTTCTTTATCTTATTTTATTTTTTGAAAGGACAATTATGCCCTACATTAGTAATTAGGAATATTTGGGAGAAGAAGAGGAGAAATGGCTAGGGTTCAAGAGGATTGAGGACAATACGTTGCAAATTTGATTGTCTATTTTCACCCTAAGTATATAAGGCTAACCTAAAGTATGAAATTGTTCTTCCATGTGCCCCTAAGAATTGTGATAGTTTGATTGTAAATGAATTAAATTTCTATGAAGGTTTTCTTCACACATACACACACTTAATATTCTACTTAATATTGCATAATAAGTATTTTTATGAAATTGTTTCTTGAACAAATGATTTGAAGTCCTATTTTAAGTATGAGCCCTAAATTTTTACAAGAAAATTTAATAAATAACAATGTAGATGCAAATTATTACAAATAATGACAGGAGAATCCAATTTTCAAGTCATAACAATAGAAAGTTTTTACAAACTAACAAAAAGGAAAAAAAAACATTAGAATGTATAAACTGGGAATTAAAATTAACATATGCATCCTTTTTATTCCTTTTGAAATAGTAAAATATTTCATATAGAACAAATAAGTTTACTGTATTTTCTGTAAAATCTTCCTATGATTTTAGATTTTCGACTTTTTAGGGATCTGATTTTTTTGGGAAATAACATAGAATTCAATTTTTGTTCTATATTGATTCAATATGGTGGCAAGTGGGATTCTTTATGGTCGTATTTTTTTTGTTCTATGTTTTATCTTAGTTTTTCTTCAATTTTTTTTGTGGTGAAGAACGATTCTTTTACGTTTTCTCAAAATAATTTTTTGTAGTGTTATATAACTGCAACCCATTACATTATATATGTGTATATTTGATGTTTTTTCTTTTTTTTCTATATTTTTGTAAGTTTTCTGATATGGCGGTTGAACCAGGTAGGTATGTCGATTATGATTTGGAGAGAATGTTATATGATTCAAAAACTTTGAAGGACAAAAATGTGCTAATGGATGTGATTAAATACCACACATTTGTCAACAAGTTTCGATTTATGGTGATCTAGTCTAGCCAAACATAGTAAAAAAAATTATCTTTTTTCTTGGGTGTATGACCTGTATAATTATGGGTAATCTTGTAGTATTTTTCTGTAAATGTAATGATCCGGTCAAAGGGGGAAAGTGGTGATATATTTTATTATTATTATTATCTTTTGATTATGCAGATAGCACTAACCTTAGTGCAATTCCCACTTTGTAGTGATTGACTGGCAGAATTGTTGTTGTGGACTGGCCATAATCTTTTCTTTTATTATTATTGGTAATGCTCCATTATGGAGCTAATGGCACTCTTGTTAGTCCCCTATAACTTATCCTTTAGAGGTATGCTACTCTATTTAAATGAGAGCAATTCGCTCTGATACCAACTTGTCACGACCCAAAATTGGGCGTGATGACACTTGTTCAATCCCACCCGAACAAGTCAGTCTTAACTCAAAGGGGATAATAAATATAACGCGCGAAAGTAATTTAACTAGAATAGATAACTAAAACTGAGAAAATTTCATGGAAAATCTTAGTTTAGTTATTTATTTTAGTTAAAAATGCTTCTACGCGTTATATTTATTATCCCTTTTGAGTTAAGGTTGACTTGTTCTGGTGGGATTGGACAAGTGTCATCACGCCCAATTTTTGGGTCATGACAAATTGGTATCAGAGCACTAGGTTCATAGGTCTCACGTATGTACAAGCCAAGTCTAAATAGAGTTTTGAAGATCGGTACGGAGACGTTTGTACTTATCTTTAAGAGGCTATGAAGGCTATTAGGAAACTTCTTTTTATTCATTCTGTTAGGAAACTTCTTTTTATTCATTCTTTCTTATCATGCAAGGTTATTTTCGTTAGTAATGAGTGGTGCCTATGTTCTCTTAATAGATGGCAAGGACTAGAGCTACTACTACTGCTGGTAGAGCTGAGGCTACTACTGAGGGAATTGTTGAGACCCCAGTTAGAAGTAGTGGGAGGGGTCGAGCTAGAGATCATGCCTGTGGAGTGGCGTCAGCGAGAGGGCGTGCCCAAAGAGTAGCACCAGTTAAAGGGCAGGATAGAGGGGCTTCTCCAGAACCACAGATAGAGGTTAATGAGGATCAGGCCCTTCCAGATCCCACAACTACACCGTGCCTTCAGGACATTCTGTTAAGGATGATGGGTATGCTTGAAAACCTTGCCCAGGGGGTTGGTGCGTAGGGAATACCCCAACCGAGAGTGGAAGAACAGACTTCAGGGCCACGTCAGGGTGTAACTCATCAGAATCAGGTGGGTCAGACCCCAGTGGTCCCTACACTATCTAGTGGGGTACAAACCACTTCAGAGGCAGTCCTAGTTGCAGATGATCAACTTAGCTACGAAAGATTTCAGAAGATGAAATCGTCTCAATTTCAGGGTGGTAAGAACGAGGATGCACATGAATTTCTGACTTTGTGCCATGAGATGCTGGATGCAGTAGGGTTGGTTGATCAGCGTGGTGTCCGTTTTGTGGCATTTCAGCTCCGTGGACCAGCCAGGGAGTGGTGGAGGACTTATGTAGCATCTAGACCAATTGGGTCCCCTCTAGTATATTGGGGTATGTTCTCTAATGCTTTTAAGGAGCGCTTCATTCCGTGGAGTGTGCAAGAAGAGAGCCGATTGAGGTTTGAGGATTTAATGCAGGGAGGTATTACTATTACTGAATATGAAGCTCGTCTTTGTCAGTTGTCCCGACATGTTTTAACCATGATTCCAAATGAGGAGGAGAGAGTTCGTAGATTTGTGAGGGGTTTAAACTTATCGATTAAATCCTATGTATTCAGAGCAGCTCGTGA
This sequence comes from Solanum medicagineum, assembly GCA_026153255.1. Lineage (NCBI taxonomy): Eukaryota > Viridiplantae > Streptophyta > Magnoliopsida > Solanales > Solanaceae > Solanum > Solanum medicagineum. The sequence continues at coordinate 1,632 of JAPFFP010114045.1, read as the reverse complement.
GGGGGCTTCTTTTCAGTCCATTGTAAGCACCGCCAAGGAGGCAGAATTGCTGGTTCGAGAGGAGTTTGGAGATCGTAAGAAAGCTCGTACTACGGGTCAGTTTTCTAGTACCTCATCTGGAGGTAGAGGATTCTATAAAGGGGATGGCTCATCCGAGCCTCGTGGGCCAATACATGCATCGCTACCTGCTTCTGAGGGTGGTCAGATACATCGTGGGTCCCAGAATTCGACCCGCGGTGGTCACGGTGTTTCTTTCGGTGGACAATAGTCCTCTATACAAAGGTATTGTTTTGGGTGTGGGGATCCAAGACATATGATTTGACAGTGCCCCTTTCAGAATCATTCGGGACCTCATCGTACTAATTCCGCAGCTCCAGTTAGAGATTCTATCCCACCGGCTAGAGGACGGGGCAGGGGTCAAATTGCTAGAGGTGGCAGGATTCCAGACGGTGGTACTTTGGTTCCACGTGGTGGAGATCGAGGTGTGGCTCAGGTTGGTGGTGGAAGAGGAGCTCAGTGCTATGCGTTTCCTGGAAGACCCGAGGCAGAGGCCTCAGACGCAGTCATTACAGGTATTGTTCCTGTCCGTCATCGGCCTGCATCTGTGTTATTTGATCCTGGATCTACCTACTCTTATGTGTCTACATACTTTTCATCTGGGCTTGACTTATTGCGTGATCGGATGTCAGTACCTGTGCATGTTTCTACACCAGTAGGTAAACCTTTATTGGTGGATCGGGTATATCGATCTTGTCTTGTTCTTTGGTTGGGTATGATACTTGGGTAGACATGATTATTCTGGATATGGTAGATTTTAATGTTATCTTGGGGATTGATTGGATTTCTCCCTATCATGCTATCCTTGACTGCTATGCAAAAACTGTGACCTTAGCCATGTCCGGTGTACCAAAGATAAAGTGGAAGGGTGATAGTGGTTCTTATCGTAGTAAAGTTATCTCCTATATTCATGCCCAGAAATTGGTTGATAAGGGGTGTTTGTCTTACTTGGCCTTCATTCGAGATACTAGTATTGAACCACCTTTTGTAGAGTCTATCTCTGTGGTTCAGGAATTTGTCGATGTGTTTCCCGCTGACCTTCCAGGTGTTTCACCCGATAGGGATATTGACTTTCCCACTGACCTAGAGCCAGGCTCTAAGCCCATCTCTATTCCTCCATATAGAATGGCTCCAGCCGAATTGAAAGAATTGAAGGAACAACTCCAAGACCTGTTAAGCAAAGGATTTGTTCGCCCTAGTATGTCACCTTGTGGTGCCCCGGTCTTGTTTGTGAAAAAGAAAGACGGGTCTATGAGGATGTGCATAGATTATAGACAGTTATATAAGGTAACTGTCAAGAACAAGTACCCTCTTTCCCATATTGATGACTTGTTTGACCAGCTTTAGGGAGCGGCTGTGTTTTCTACGATTGACTTAAGGTCAAGTTAACATCAGTTGAGGATTAGGGGGTCAGATATTCCTAAGACAGCTTTGTGAACTAGTTATGGCCACTATGAGTTCTTGGTGATGTCCTTTGGGTTGACTAACGCTCCTGCAGCGTTCATGGAGTTGATGAATAGGGTGTTCCGTCCGTACTTAGATTCTTTTGTCATAGTATTCATCGATGACATCTTG
>JAPFFP010114034.1:0-18341 GCA_026153255.1 Solanum medicagineum | reverse complement strand
CTCTCTCTCTCTCTCTCTCTCTCTCTCTCTCTCTCTCTCTATATATATATATATATATATATATATATATATATATTATGCTTTAAGATTATAAATGACTACGATTATGCATATATTTTCAAATGTATTCCATCGAAATTACTTAGCATCGAATGGGGCATCATAGTGGGATTCGGCAAGGGAATCCTAGTAGCAAACCTTTGTCTACTTAAGCATGTGCCACCGTAGGAGCCCTTATAGGCTAAGCTAGGGTAGTGGATCCACATAAGCCATAATGTACCTTAAAGATGCAATTGCAAAGTTACCGAAGTTTTGGAGTTCTACCTTGGCAAGTAGATTCACCTTTTCTTAATGGAAGGAGGTCATTGGATTTTTCCCAATGGAAGGAGTTCATTGGACTTTCCTAATGGAAGGAGTTCATTGGATCCCATGTAGTAGCTCACATGATATATGTCAGTTACGGTCATCTCCCACATAGTATGATATAAAGAAATTATTTATCATTTTTTTATGCAAGTTTCAATTGAAACATCCTCATGCATGGCATATTAAGCTTATATTCTATTGTATATGATTATGCATCTTGCTTATGAAGCTCATTATCTACTATTGTATTGCATCCCACACACTAGTACATTCCAAGTACTAATGCATACTTTTTGCCTACATAATATAACTATGTAGGGGCCGAAGCTCCTATTCATCCTCCTCCACGTGACTATCTTGGTTCATGGAGATCATTAAGTGGTCAGCCCTTCATTTTGGGGAAAATATCAATATTTTATTTTTCTTATCATGAGACTTTATTTCATTTTACTCAGTACTTGAGGGTGTGCTAAGGAGTTGTCTAGCCCCCGTCCTATTCATGTTTTAGAGGAGATGCTAGATACTATGATGCTATGCTAAGTACCTATGATAAGATGTTGAGATTTTATGGAGACTTATCCTTTAATCCTTATCACTTATGTGATGCTATGTGACATTGTGGATGTTAATGGAAAGTGGTGAAATTCCTAAGCCCCTACTTCCCCATAGCTTGAGTTATACTTACCCTCCCCTTAGTGAATTCCTTGCTATCTGATTTATGCAAATCCTATTCCCTTATCTATCCCATAGTGTGAGATTAAAGCTTCTATTCCCTTAGAATTATTTATTGATTCTTCTTTTGTATTCCGTAATGAAGGATATGCAAACAATATGCTGAGAGGCTTGTTTGGATTACCAATGGGTTTTCGATTCTCTATATCGCACCTAGGACCTAGTGTGACAATATGCCATGTGATCATCTTAATGGGGGAAGAACCTAGAGTCTTAGAGGGGCTTTTAGAAGGATCTAAAATATTGTAGATAAATCCTGGAAGTCCCTTAGAAATATCTAGACTTGTAGAGTATTCCAGAATTGGGACTAATATGTAAACAGTAAGGAACTTGTATGGTAAATATTATTTTCACTTTGACCCTATGAAGGTAGTATAAATAAATACAGGGGGTCATTCACTTTGCCAACCATCAAGAAATTGTAGGGAAATCTTCCGAAGCAATACAAGTCTTCTTTTCACAAAAGGTCTTCTGTCTTGTCATATCTAGCGTTCCCTTAGTGATTGAAGCACATAGGCTTACTTGAACTTGCGAGATCATGAAAGATTTGTGAAAAAGTTGACAAGTGCCATACAAAAGTCATAGTTGAGTTCTAATTCGGTGACAATGTGGTATCAAACCTAGTTTTACTAAAAAAAGCATGACAAGTGAGAAAGCCTTGACACTACCAACGCTGCCAATGTTAGGCTGTATGTCGGGAAGAAATCATGAAAGGGTAAGAAGAATTGAAAGAGGAATGAGGAGTTGCCGATTGAGCTGATATCAATAGTGGCCATAATGTCCACTCACTCTCGGTCATTAAACTGAGTGACAATGAACAAGGTGAGGAGCCCATAAACATTACGCTCGACATGGATTGGATTGCAAGAATGGGTACTTCTAGAAAACAAGTGGAGATCTTAGGAAAATGATTGAATTAGCTTGATGGCAAGTTAAAGAATTTGCAAGAGTTTACCCTTGAGGAGAACAACAACTTTCAAAAAGGGTTGGGCAGGCGTCAGGCTGCAAAGTTTGAGATGAAGGTGACGATCACTTTCTTAGAGTGTCAACTCATGGAGACATTGAGTAGGATGGAGATCATGAGCAATGACATGGTGGCTTGGAGTGCTAGGGTGAAGGCACATGAGGAAGGCATGATAGAGAGGAAATGTTGAAACGACCCCAAAAAGTGCCCGAAAATATGCCTTGAAAGTGCCCAGAATCGTAATTTCCATATATCTCAAAATCTGTGTGTGATATTGAAAATTTTGACTTCGTATTTTTTATCAGGAGGTCAAATTGAATGGGGAATGGTTCTAACCCTGATTTACAAGCAACCATATCAAAATTTGGAAATCGTATTTCGAGCAATCCGCGACCCTAGTGTGACGCGTCAAGAGCACGCTACTATGTATTTTGTACACTGTTTTTCTATCTCGGCCGAAGACTTTTCGGTCTTGGGCCTAAGTGTTTTCATGCGTGAAAATACCTATACTTAGCCATATTTCACCCTCATATCATTCAAGACATTCCCCAGTACTGACTCAAACACATAGACAAATATTTCACTCCAAATTTCAAGTCCCAAAAGTCATCCGGATCTTAAGGTTCTTAGTCAAGCTTCAAATCTCCGTTTCCAATCTTCTTCAAGGATTCTCCAAAGTCAAGGTATATGAGTTTCAATCATGAGTCCTTTCACCCATGATGCCCAAGTTTCCTTTTTACTTAAATTGCATGATTTTGAGTTGATTTACTTATGAGTCTTACTTATTATGAATTTGACTATGAACTATGTTGGGGTTTCATGAAATTGTGACTATTTTACCATGTTTTGAGCTATGAATCTATGACCTATTGTGGGATTTGACGAAGGTTTTTGATGTATTGCTCGAGGGTGTTACCAAGTATTGATGGATGGTTTTACACTTGATTTTCTTGCATGATTTCATTCATAAATTGCATGCTTTTACACTAGTTCTACACACCCGCTAAGTGTTTGATAAAATGTCCTATTATGATTTCTTGATGAATTGAAGGTCCAATGCATGTTTTATGAGTTAAATGACTTAATGATGATGAAAGAAGCGTATGTATCTGATATTCTCCTATATAGTGTTGGAATGTGACCATGCCTTAGTCGGGGGTTAAGAGCCTGGGTAACCATGTTGAGAGGTTTGCACCTTGATACTAATCAAGGAGTTGGTAAGTGAAGAATGTTAGTCCGCTATGTTGATTAGTGACATGGATTTGTCCCGTTTTATGACCTATGTTGAACAAATAGACGAGCAAAAGTGAACAAAGAGGAGGGGTAATGAGGAAAAAAGGCCCGTTTTGAGGGTCGGTTCCAAAGTCGAAAGGGTAGCTGGTTCCATCAAGACCAAGGGTCTTCTCATGCTTCTAATAGGCGGTCTACCAATGACTTCCCAAGGGTCCAAGGTGTTGGTGGGTGTGGTCCCTAATAATATGTGTCCAAAATATGGTAAGGGTCATGAGGGCCCATGTTTGAGAGACACTAATACATGTTATGGGCGTGGAGAAGTTAGTTACAAAAAGATTGATTGTCCTCGTAACCATAACAATGGTAAGAAGGTCCATCCACATGGTGCAAATGCGGTTCCTTTGGGGAGAGGTGGTCAACAAGGTGGTGGCCCAAGGCACACTTGGTTTTATGCTTTGCATGGAAGGCAAAGGGTTGATGAGGTGCCCAATATCGTTAGCAATATGTTAAAAGTCTTTGATTTTGATGTGTATGTATTGATTGATCCGGGTGCCACTCTTCCTTTTGTTACCCCTTTTGTTGCCAAAAAAGTTTCATGTTAAGCCTGAATTGTTGTGTGAGTCAGATGAGGTATCTACTCCTATTAGTTCACCTATTGTTGCTAGAAAGGTCTATAGAAATTGTCCTGTTTGCATCTTGCATAAAATATTGCCTTGTGATCTTGTCGAGATTGATATGGTTGATTTTGATGTCATTCTTGGGATGGATTTGTTGCATGCATATTATGTCTCTATAGATTGTAGAACCCGTAGGGTGAAGTTCCAATTCCTAAATGAACTTATTTTTGAGTGGGAGAGTCATGACGTGGTGGTCAAGGGTAGGTTCATCTCTTGCATTAAAGCTCGTAAGTTGATCTCTAAGGGGTGTTTTTATCATCTTGTGAGGGTTAGGGATGTGGAGTCCAAAGTTCTCTCTATAGAGTCGGTACCGATGGTAAAGGAGTTTCTTGATGTCTTTCCAAGTGACCTTCCCAGTGTTCCTCCCGAAAGGGAAATAGATTGTGGTATAGACCTCCTCCCCGATACTCAACCCATTTCTATTCCCCCTTAACATATAGCCCCCGTAGAGTTAAAGGAGTTGAAGGAGCAATGGAGGGACTTGTTGGAGAAGGGTTTTATTAGGCTTAGCCAATCACCTTGTGGTACACAAGTGTTGCTTGTGAAAAAAGAAGGATGTGTCTCTTAGAATGTCTATTGACTACCAGCAACTTAATGATTATGAAATGAGTGTCCATTATCATCCTGGTAAGGCTAATGTTGTGGCGGATGCTTTGAGTAGGGTTCCTATGGGTAGGCTAGCTCATGTTGATGGTGGGGGCATAGAGGTAGCTATGGAGGTCCACCAGTTGGCTTGATTGGGATTTAGGTTGGAAGAGGTTGATAATTGTGTTGTTGTTGTTGATGATGATGGTTCTAAATCTTCATTGGTTGAGGAGGTGAAAGCTAGGCAAGATCTTGAGCTTACTTTGTTAGAATTGAAGACATTGGTAAAAGATGGTAAGGTGGAGCTTTTCTCCCAATAGGGAGATGGTGTCCTTAGATACCAAGGTAGGTTATGTGTACCTTGTGTTGATGGCTTGAGGGAAAAGATTCTTAATGAGGCTCATGGCTTTTGCTATTTTATTCACCCAGGGGCTACCAAGATATATAGAGATTTGAGAGATGTGTTTTGGTGGGGAGGTATGAAGAAAGACATTGCCAAATTTGTTTCTGGTTGCCATAGTTGCCAACAAGTCAAAGCCAAACATCAAAGGCCAGGTGCCCTAACCCAAGACATAGAGATTCCTAATTTAAAGTGGGAAGAGATTAATATGGATTTTGTGGTCGGGTTGCCCGTGACTAGAAAACATTTTGATTCTATTTGGGTTGTGGTTGATGGGACGATAAAATCGGCTCACTTTCTGCCGGTTAAGACTACATATAGGGCTGAAGATTATGCTAAGGTAAACATTCATGAGTTGGTGAGGTTGCATGGGGTTCACTTATCCTTCATATTAGTTCGTGGTGCTCAATTTACATCACATTTTTGGAAGTCTTTCCAAAGGGGTCTTGGTACCAAAGTTAAACTTAGTACAGCCTTACACCCTCAAACGAATGACCAAGCCAAAAGAACTATGCAAACTCGTGAGAATATACTTAAGTCTTGTATTTTGGAGCTCAAGGGTAGTTGGGATGATCATCTTCCATTAATTGAATTTTCTTATATCAATAGCTATCATTCTAGCATTGGTATGGCTCCTTTTCAGGCCCTCTATGGTAGACATTGTACATCACCAGTTGGGTGGTCTGAAAATGGAGAAATGGTTTTCTTGGGTCCGGATCTGGTTATGAATGCTATGGAGAAGGTAAAGTCGATTATAGAAAGGTTGAAAATAGCCCAAAGTCACCAAAATTCCTATGCCAATGTGAGAAGAAGTGGGCTTGAATTTAAAGTTGGTGATTGGGTTTATTTGAAGGTATCGCCCATGAAGGGTGTGGTTCATTTTGGTAAGAAGGGAAAACTAAGTCGAATATTTGTGGGTCCTTATAGGGTGAGGAGGAGGATTGGTAAGGTGGCCTACGAGTTGGATTTGCTGAGTAAAATGGAATTGGTTCATCCAGTTTTCCATGTGTCTATGTTGAGGAAATGTCTGGGTGACCCTAATGCTACTGTGCCTCTTGATGTTGTGGGGGTAGTTGAAGACAAGTTGACATATGAAGAAGTTCCAATACAAATCTTGGATAGACAAGTGAAGAGGTTGAGGAACAAGGATGTTGCTTCCATTAAGGTCCTTTGGAGGAATCAACAAGTCGAAAGTGCTACATGGGACGCCAAAGAAAACATGCAAAAATGATATCCCTGTCTCTTCTATCTTGCTCAAGCGTATGGTACTAATTCTAAGTCTTTTATGTGATTTCATGTCACTACTGTGTATTTTGTGCACTGTTTCTCTTTCTCGATCAAAGACTTTTGGGTTTTGGGCCTAAGTGTTCCCATGCGTGAAATTACATATACTTAGCCATATTTCACTCTCATATCATTCAAAACATTCCCCAATACTCAATCAAACACTTAGAAAAATATGTCACTCTAAATTTCAACTCCCAAAACTAATCCGAATCTTAAGGTTCTCATTCAAGCTTCAAGTTTTCATTTCCATTCTTCTTCAAGGATTCTCTAAAGTCAAGGTACGTGGGTTTCAATGTCACGAGTCCTTTCACCCATGATGCTCAAGCTTCCTTTTTACTTAAATTGCATGATTTTTAAGTTGATTTACTTATTGGTCTTACTTATTATGAATTAGACTATGAACTATGTTGGGGTTTCATGCAATTGTGACTGTTTTACCATGTTTTGAGCTATTAAACTATGACCCATTGTGGTATTTGATGAAGGGTTTTGATGTATATTGCTTGAGGGTGTTATCAGGTATTGATGGATGGTTTTACATTCGATTTTCTTGCATGATTTCATCCCTAAATTTCATGGTTTTACACTAGCTGTAAACACCCGCCAAGTGTATGATATAATGTCCGGTTATGATTTCTTGAGTAATTGAAGGTCCAATGCATGTCTTATGAGTTGACTGACTTTATGATAATGAAAGGAACATATTTATATGATATTCTCCTATATAGTATTGGAATGTGACCATGCCTTACTCGGGGGGTTAAGAACCCGGGTAACCATGTCGAAGGGTTTGCACCTTGATACTAATCAAGGAGTTGTGCCTTGATAACTGGTTTGAGAGGTTAGTACCTCAATCACTTGGGGTGGTAGGGTGCGACTATCCACCAACCGATCAAGGGTTCGTACCTTGGTAACCGAATTGAGGGGTTAAATCTCAATCATCATGGGTGGTAGGGTGCAACGATCCACCAACTAACCAAAGGGGTTTATACCTTTGTAACCTACAGGTTCTATAATGATGGTCTCTTCATACACATGTATTATATTCCATGTAAGCATGTTTTACTTAAGCATTGATCATACATGCCATATTGTTATTATGCTATCTCTTGCTTACTATTATGCATTTTGATTATGATGCCTATCTCTTGTTGCATTGCATCCTACATACTTAGTATATTCAAAAGTACTAACACATACTCTATGCCTACATGATGTTGCCATGTAGGAACTAGAGCCCCACTTGATCATCCTCCTCCACGTGGCTAGTACGATTTCTCTTAAGCTAGTTGGTGAGTCCTCCACTCCGAGGACAATGTCTATAGTTTTGTGCTATGTATTACAACTCTCTTTCTTTATTGTATATTTTGACTGTGAGGGTAAGCCTGATTGCTTGTCTTGGCTCCCGCTAAGTTTTATGTTTAAAGGTGTTGTTGGACATGTTATGTATAATGCCATGAGTTCTGACTCTCTCTTAATTCTTGATGTTTAAAATATGAAAGTTATCCCTTAGCCTTGTTTCTCCCTATTTATATACTCTTATTATATTTCATTTCTTCGGCGACCAAGGATGTGTAATGATTTGTTAAAAGGCTTGCTTGGGGTCCTTTCGAGTTCCCCATGCGCTGTGTCACATCTAGGCCCTAGGCTTGGGTTGTGACAAATGTGTGTGATTACTTAAGAAAGGGAGGTCAGGATCGAGGTTCCCAATACACTAGTGTTCAAGGGAGTCCTTGATGCACAAGAGGTGGAGAATTTCCTTTGGAACTTGGAGAACTACTTCAAGGGCAAAAAGGTGAAGAGCCATGAGACAAAGATCAACACAACCATACTGTACCTAACGCAGATGGCAATGTTCTGGTGGAAATGCAAGGATTCAAAGATAGGAAAGGGGCTATGCACTATCAACACATGGGAGCAGTTCAAGAGTGACTTCAAGAAGGCCTTCTTCCCGAACAACATCATCTATGTGGTGAAACGCAAGTTCAAGGAGCTGATGTAGACGGGTAGCATATGTAAAGGAATTCACTACTCTCTCACTCTAGATTTCCAACATTACAAATGAGGATATGATATGCAACTTCATGGAAGACCTACATAATTGGGCAAGGATGTAGTTGGAATGCCAATAAGTTAGGATCACCGATGAAGCCATCACGTAGGCAGAGGCTTTGATAGACTCTCGTCATGAAAAACATGATAGAGATTGAGAAAATGAGTCGAGAGATAGTCATGACCAAGGTGGGGAAAATGGTTACAAACGGCAAGAGTCGACAATCATATCCTAAGCATCGTGACACCTGAAAGCCTGATGAGAAGAAGTCCGGGAGACAAAACAATAGAGAGAGCAAGGCACAACTCGAAAAAGGGTTTAAATGTTACGTATGCTATAGGTCACATAGCTATAAGAAATTCCCCGAACTGAAATGCCTTAGTGGTATACGATGGGAATGGAAGGAGAAGAAGCACAAGAACCAGGGGAAGAAGCTGGCACAACTTCGGTAGGCATGTTTGGGCTATCCAAAGACATCATAAAGCAATCGGAGAACCCAAAAGGATTATAGTGCATAGTACGTGGACATCAAGATCAATAGATGAACTCCTTGAGCCTTTTTCAACATCGGCAAAGAGGCTAATATCTTGACCAAATTTGCAGCGATAAGGTTGGGGTTAAGGTATAACCTAAGTGATGCCCGCCTAAGGATGGTCAATGTACTAATGACTCCTATATGTGGGTTGTTCAAGAAGTAGACAGAATGTTGGGCAAGTGGCACTGTTAGAGCAACTTTCATGTCGCACAGATAGATCTCTTTGATATAATTCTAAGGTAGGAATTTTTCTAGAGGTGCCATGTGGTGATCGACCCCTATCTCCAACAACTCATGTTCATGAAACAAAGAGGTTCCTGCATAGTACCCTTAGTCATGGTACCCAAGTTAGAGTGTACCCTTAGTCATGGTACCCAAGTTAGAGTGTCAAGCTCAATTGTTAGCCTTGTAGCTTGTGAAGGGGTTCAAGGATGAAAAGCCATTGTCATGTTCCACGCCTGCTAGAAGGAGAAATTATCAGAGGAGAAGACGTCAAAGAAAGCCAAGTGGGAGCAAAGACAACCAATGCAACAATGTTCCTTATATATTGGAAGTGAAAATCTGTGGAGAGGACCACATGGAAACTACATAAAGACCTGTGGCAATTCAAAAAGTGTCGGGGAGTTCCTACTATAACATTGCACCGAGAACATCACAACATCAGATGGGAGAGAGTGTAATGACCTGCTACTTGATAATCTTAAAGGGGGAAGAACCTAGAGACTTAGAGGAGTTTTTAGAAGGCTTTAGAATTTTGTAGAAATATCTTTAAAGTCCCTTAGAAATATCGAGACTTGTGGAGTATTCTAGAGTAGGGACTAAAGTGTAAATTGTAAGGAACTTGTATAGTAAATATTATTTAGAGTTTGACCCGAAGTAGGTAGTATATATTGAGGGGGTCATTCACTTTGCCAACCATCAAAAAATTGTAAGGCATTCTTCGAAAGCAACACAAGTCTTCTTTCTACAAAAGCTCTCTTGTCTTTTCATATCAAGCGTTCCTTTGGCAATCAAGGCAAATAGTCTTACTTGTACTTGTAAGGTCGTGAAAGAATCACGAATAAGTTGACAAGTGTCATATGGGTGTCTTAGTTGAGTTCTAAGTCTATGACACTAGGCTCAGGTCATAACAATTCCCCTAACCATTATAAATCATATATGACTTATCAAGGATTTTTATGTATGTTTTTATATTTTGTAGTTTCTGAAGCTTAGATATTACTTCAATCAAGATTTTACGTAAACAATATTAAAATATACTTATGATGGTTCTGTTAGTTCTGAAGCAAGAGTTTCATTTAACTGTCCTTTGGTTCTTGTTCTAAGGCTTTCAAACTCGATTTGAGCTATTTTGACATTTTAGATAAAAAGGAGAATGACTCTATTTGATTGGGCTTGTACACATGCGAGACCTATAAACCTACCGCTCTAATACCAATTTATCAGAATCCAAATCAAGTGTGATGACACTTTCCTTAATTCACCGTGACAACTCAGCCTAACAAGGATAAAACAAAATAATGCGAAAGATAAAGTGAAAGTAACAATACAAAGAAGAAAACACAATTCTAAAACCATCCCAAACTGGTGCCACTTATACATGCTTCTGCTACAATTAATAGTAAAAAGAAAATATACAAGCCTCTATGTGCTTTATTCTAAAAAAAAAAAACAAGTAAGGAAATAGAAGCCTTGAGAGATCGCTGAAGTGGATGTTCTGCTACATCTCATGCTATCTCAAAGCTCGATCCAAAATAAGAAGGAAGCGCCAAAAAGAACCGAGCTCACAACCTCTACACACAAGTTTAGAAGCAAGAGTGTGTATCGAAAGCCACGATACCTAGCAAGAAGATTTTAAAAATAGGTACATAGTAAGCAAAACAAGTACTCCAATCTCACCATCCGAATCTCCAAAACTATAACCTACACTCACGAAAGTGAGCACACACAATATACATAATCTAAGTACATAGTATAACCAACAAATTATGTCCAATCATTCATAAGTATATAGTTAATCCACCAATTCACAATTCATACAAATATCCACACTAATAGAATGAAATGCAATGAAATGAAATGCAAGATGATACAATGCAATGTCAAGTAATCATGATGTATGTCTATCATACGATATTCATCAATTGATATAATTAGACCTGAACACACAGGGGCCTCACATGAACTAACCATATATCCTCCAAAATTGTTTTTCTTCAATAAAATCATATCTAGCAGGAACTATGTTTCCTAAGCTTTTATCACACTTCACCGAAATCATTTTTCTTTGCCATTTATCAAATCTAGCTGGAACCATTTTCCTTTCACTTTTATCACTACTTGCCAAATTCATTTTCCTTCTATATATATCAAGTAGTGGGACTCATTTTAATAATTGAATTCAACACAAATAATAACTTTCAAATGTGCATAAGTATATACAAGAGCCCACACAAGTCATTTAATCATCATTCAGTTCAATCATCCTCATCATCATTTCAATAGTAATATGACTATCACCAATTGAATTCTTCAACGTAGGCTCAGCATCAATATGTACAATAACATTCAACATTATTCAATGTCTTTCATAATTGATATTATTTTAAATCAAAAATCATTCACAATGAGTCATATTCTTTATTAAGGTTCTTTCAAAAATGAACTACTAATTTCATCAAAATACTTTGACAAATGAATGAATACATCATTCACAATGCTTCCATAATTACATCAAGTATTTCCTTAAAAACCATTCAATATTTGAAGAAATAAATCATAATTTTCATCAACCAATATATATCATGAATCAATTATATCAATAAAAGATCAATATCATCAATTATATGTCTCAATACTCAAATCAATTTAGCCATTTTATTACCCCATTTTTATTTTATATAATCATATTCATGGATAATCACTCATTTTCTAATACTCATTACTCTCCAATAAACAAAGAAGGAAAATATAAGGTTCAATAATCTCAACTAGATTAAAAATCTACTTGCCTCGATAAAATTTCAAAAATCAATCAAACACTTGAGTCTTCCCTTTCTGATTAGTATCCAAAATATCATAATCTATTCAAATAAGGATTCACAATAAAATATCATGACTAGTAATGCCAAAATAAAAAAATTTGGATAAAATAGACAAAACATCTAAAAAATCTAATACAAAAAATTAAGATTTAACTTTGAAAAATGTTACATGAGGATATTCCTCAAGGTAAGTGAAAATCATTTACAAAAGCTATTTCAAAAAAAAAAGAGTTGAAACAAACTCATAATAGTCATTTTTGTAAAACTGATGAGTCAAAGATAAGGACTCATATTCAGCCGAAATAGAGCATAATATTATCATTGTTACATCATTTAACTTAAAAACTAACTAATTTAGTGTCAAATGATAGGTTCGGTAACCAAGAAAGAGGCAAGGGAAATTGGGAGAAAAACAATATAAAATGAGCAAAAAGGCACTGAAAGTGAGCTACAAGTACATCCCTTTTGCAATTTTGCGCATTGCCGTATAGGCACGAGCATCTCCTAAATGCTTAACTTGGTGATCAAAGGACAATTTGGTGCATCGCCGAGTGTGTTAGATGAGATAATCGAAGCCTTCCAAAAGTACCAGAGCCTGGTAAAAAGGAGATTGAATGTTATATAACAATTCAGTAACGATAATGAACACTTGATACATCACCGACTGAAGTCAATGAGCTTAGTGAATATCAACAAAAGTTCTAGTCCCAACTTGATCAAAATCAAAGTTAAAGTGCATAAATTGGAAACAAGGGTTGCAAGTGAACAAATCACCAAACATGTAGGTGATACCCGACTTACTTCATTGAGTTGTATCTTAGGCAAAAATCTGAGATAGTATTTAAGTGATTTGGAAGGAATTGTTTAGTATACTTTTGTAGAGAAATACTTGGAGCTTGTCCTTTCTCTTTTGAGAGGGGTTTGTACTTAAGTTTTTGTACTTGGGGAAGAACGATTTTGAATGATTCTGGTTTCATTTTGTCTTCTCAATTCAAACTCGAAGCTATGGATGATGATTTGGGTATAATTTCCTATTTTCTTGCTATGAATGGCTAAAGGTGTGCAATTTAGTTGAATAATAAATTTGTGAATGAATACTTGAATTATTAATTATTTGTGTACTAATTTGTGTTGGTTTATGTGTTCTTCCATGTATAATTAAAAATTTGAGGTTGTGAACATAGGGTTCATGTTTAGATCTTTATCAATTGTGATTTGTGCTAAAGTCTTATTCTAGTTTAGCTGACTAAGGTTTTAGATTGATTAGCTACCTAATACATAAATTTCCCTCGACTTTTTATGTGATTTGTGTGTGAGATCATTGTCATTTCACATGGAGAAGCCACTTTTGATGTATGAAAAATTATTGTTACCAGCTTCCTAGCCTACCCATGCATGACTAATACCAATTTTCAAAACCTAAGACCCATTTATGTGATTTATGTTCAACTACGCACACCCCTAATAAGTTTCCTTATATTGAGTTAAAGTTGTGCGTTAATCCTTCAATTTTAGTTAATTGTTCCAAATCTTACATAATTAATTTATTACTATTTTATAAACCTATAATTGATTAGATCAAATGTTAATTCATGCAATGAATCATTATAACATTCCTCATGGGATCGGCCTTGACTCTTTTGTTAGGTAAATTATATTGCTAGCGACCTATGTTGTCTTTAATTATTTTGAACTACATTTGAGCATCATCAAAATGGTGCCATTGCTTGAAAATGATATATTTATTCTAGTTTAAAAGTATTTCTTGAACTAATTTTTTGTAGTTGAATTTACTTACTTGTTTTTCTTTTATTTTTATTTGCTAATCACAGGTAAAGGTAAGAGTGTGCAAGGAAGTGTGCTTGGTGATAACATTGGTAACATGAACTATGTCAACTTGGATTAAATAGGGAGTAGAAGTATAATCTGATTGCCTCCCAGTATGACCAATGTAGTGTTCCATGTCATGGGTACCATGCTTTATGTGTATGGACCATTCACATTCAAGAACATCTGAAAAGAGTCTATAAGGCTGATTTTATTCTCATTTTCTCCAGTAGGAGAGGCAATAATATGGTTTGAAGAATTACCAAGAGACTCTCTAACTTCATGAAACGAGTTGACCAAAGCTTTCTTTGAGAGGTTTTTCCTTCCGTCTAAGATACTACAACTTCATGATAGCATCCAAAACATCAAGAATATTAAAGGGGATCCGTTTCATGAAACTTGGTTGAGATTTCGAAAGTTGTTGATACAATGTCCTAACCATACGTTAGGAGACCATTTGTTGCTACAATATTTCTATTGGAATCTTGATGCAGTGAAAAAGGGTAAAGCGGATCAACTTGTTCGTTGTGGTATTATGAGCAAACCTTTACAACTGTCTTGACTTTGCTTGATGAAGTGATGAAAATCAACTAGACTTGGTATACAAGGGATGAACTTGTTGCTCCACTCACCTTGGGCAAGAGGAAGGAGAAAATTGAGAAATATCATTAGCGGAACGAGAACATGGCCAAAGTTTATGATGTAACTTGATTTGTTGACAAAACATACTATAGGCGGTGATCGAAAAAGTACCAATGTTATTGGTGCAAGTAGGGGAGTCAAACTAGATGATGCTAACTTAGAATTGATGTGCAATGAGAAAGTAAAATTTATTGGGAACCAAGTGGAGGGTTCTCGGTTTACCTTTTAAAGGAAAGTCGAGAATCAAGGTTGGATGAAGGATCGTGATGGGAATTAGCGTGATTAGAATTGGAGAGATAGGAATGAAGGGTGGTCTGATCACGAAGGTGATCATGATAGGTATGTGCCACCATCTGACCATGTTAAACCAAAGGATCCTATTATCACCCCTCGAGAGGGGTATCCTAGACGTGGCTGATGGACACAAACTATTTCTAGTCCCCAAGTGAACCACTTGGACTCATCATATTCATTGAATCAGCATTTATTATATTAGCGGAAGACTAAAGATAATAAAAGGTGGACTATCTCAATTATGGAGGTCAAATTCAAATCAATAAGACTAGTACGAAAGCAAATGGCAGGTCCATGATTACCTCAAATCAAAAGCAAAGAAGTCTAGAGTCTAACTCTAAAATTTAGATGAAATAAAAAAAGTGCATCCTCTGAAATCGGGGAGGACTCACCAATCAGCTGAAAAGTGGGGAAGATCATCGACGGAGCACCTGTTAATGATCTCTACTACTTGTCTTTGCTTCATGAATACATGCAGGTCCAAATGGATGTCAGTTCATGCAATGTACGATTATGTAAAATGACAGAATGAAACAACAAAAAGGTAGAATACAATCATCTCAAAATACTCAATTAGAATGCCATAAGTTTCAAGAAAGAATAAAGACTAGACAGTGATCAATAATAGACAATCCAATCCAATTAGGGTGCTATCAAGACCTATTTGGGAGTTTCTCTTATCCGACAATAATCACTTATGAGCCAATGATCATACAATAATCCCATAGATGTTTTCACAACTGTTTAACACCTTGCAAAGGTAAAGAAAAATTGATCCATGATGGATCAAATCAATCGATTCTCGTAGTTCAGGGAGTTATCAAAAGGAAACATCCGACTTAATGGTTTCAATCCTCTCCAACATTTGATGACATAGTTAATGAGTTTGAGTTGGAGTTACTCTCACTCAACTTGTGCTCAATATTCCTCCCAAGACTCAATGCTCATAAATAATCAATCTTAATCAACCTAATTAATGAGTCTCGCTTACCTTTTTATAATTGACTCTCGCTATTGTTTTATTTTGCTTCGCAACTAAGGATGTGCACATGATATGCTAAGATGCTTGTTTGGGTTGTCTGCAGACTCCCAATTTGCCGTGTCATGTCTAGGCCTTAGGCTTGGGCCGTGACAAGCATGCTCTTTCGCATCTTTGGAATATTCCAAAATGTTGTTGATAAACACAATCATAAATATATCATGGTACAATTTGCAGACTCTGTTCATTGAATCCATGAAAGCTATAGGTGCATAATTCAACCCAAAGGACATGACCCAGAACTCAAAATGGCCATAATAGGTCTTAAAGGCATTCTTTGGGATATCAAATTCCCTCACCTTCAATTGATGATAACCCGATCTCAAGTCTATCTTTGAGAAGCAAGAAGAACCTTGAAGTTGGTCAAACAAATCATCTATTGTCACGACCCAAGAATAGGGTCTAGACGTGGCACAGCGAATGAGAACCTGAAGGGATCCCAAGCAATTCTCTTAGTATATCATTTTGCACACCCTTGGTCATGGAAGCAATTAAACAATAATAAAGAGTATAAATAAGGATAAAGGTTAATGGAGTACAAACCCCCCATCAAGGTTGATGGGTACCAACCCCCAATAAGGTTACCTGGGCCTACCACCTCTCGAGCTAGTCAATCAAGGTACCAACCACTCAACAAGATTACCCGGGCCTACAACCTCCCCGAGCTAGACATGGTCAACCCCCACACAATAGAAATAGTATCTCATATATATATATATACACACTCCTTTCATCATCATATATATACATTCCTTTTCATCATTACTCCAAGACATGCATTTGGACCTTCAATTCCTCAAGAACCCATAAAAGAGAGTGTGTAGTGGTAGTGTAAAATAATGCAACTCAAGAGTGTTATCATGCTAGAAAAATAGTCACAATTTCATAAACTCCAACATAGTGTACAGTGATTTTCATAATAAATAATACCCATGAGTAAATCAACTCCAAATCATGCAGAAAAGGAAGCTTGGGCATCATAGGTGAAAGAAACCAATGATAGAAACCCACATACCTTAGCTTTCGGAGAATCCTTGAGGAAGACTGGAGATGGAGACTTCAAGCTTGAGAATAAATCCTTAGATCCGGATGAGTTTTGAGACTTGAATTTAGGAGATGAAATATTGTCTAAATGTTTGGGAGAGTATTTGGGAATGTCTTGGATGATATGAGGGTGAAATAAGGCTAAGTATAGGTATTTTCATGCATGGAAAGGCTTTGGCCCAAGACCCAAAAGTCTTGGACTGAACTGAAAAACTGGACAGCAAAATACACTGGGGCGCGTCGCGCCCTAAACGCGGATTAACACATTTTTTCATCAAACTTTGAAATTTTGAAATTCGCTACGGTTGCTCTAAAATTGGGGTTAAACCCATTTCCCACTCAATTTGAAACCCTGAACAAGAATATGAAGTCGAATTTTCTAAATAATGCATGGCTTTTGAGATATATGGAAATTATGATTTCAGGCATTTTCGAGGTACATTTTCGGGCACTTTATGGGGTCGTTTGAACAATGAAGAAATGAAATATACAGCTTGACCATTAATTTTTTTTAATAGATTTTCAAAATTTGGTCAAATCACCTTTTTGGAGGAATTTTATTTTTACTCACAAAAATTCAATTTTTTATGAGTAAAACATATGTTCATATATAAATAATTTCAAAATATGATAATTTCATAAACTCAAATTTTTAAGTTTCGACATTAAAATTCATGGCCAAACAGGAATATCATATGTAACACTATGCAGTACTATCATGGTTCTATATATGGCTTTCAGATAGACTTTGTTGGTTTAACTTTCCAAACATGTATAGTTTGAATTAGTAGTGTGCACCAATCTTAAATGGACTCATCTAAAGAAATATTTCTAAGACCTATGGAACTAAAACCTACAGTCTATAACACTATCTTTTAGAATATTTCACCTGATGTAGGTGCATCTTCTTGGATTCAACAAGTTCCTCTAGTATAAAATAGGAGTCTAACATAGATTTAATAAGAAAGAAATTCAACACACTACTAGAATATGTTGAAGAAGAAATTGATTTTCGTCTTCACCCTCGTAAGGAGAAAAAGAAATATAAGAATCTATATGCTTAATAAAAGAGATAGACAAGGTGATGTGGCACCTCTCTATAGTTTAGAAATTACTTCCTTTTATATCCTTTTTTCTAATCTTTTACTTTATTATATTCGTTAATAAATTTATTTAATAATTTAAAAAAATATTAAGTCTATTTATTTCGCATGAATTATATAAAACCTCTATCATTTCATATTCTTTACTTAAATAACATGTCCCCTCAACTCCCTTCTACGTAATTCTTACAATTAATCGATAAATAACTATCATCTATGGAGTTATTTTGATATTCATTTTAGTTTTCTCCTTTTTTATTAATATATCTTTGCATTGATTATGTATATAATCAAAAGAAAGGACATAGAAAAGGTGTTGTGGAATATGGCCGCATCTTTCATGAGTAGTGAGTTTGAAATGATCATGATAAGGTACAAAATTCCTTTCTCGTACTACAAAACAAATAAGTACCTATAGATTTCCAAATTACCAGTGTAGTGTTAGACCCCGTAATTAACATAATTGGGGCAAAGTGTCAACTTGAAAATTTTTGGGGATATTGTGCAAATTATCGT
>JAPFFP010114014.1:0-18344 GCA_026153255.1 Solanum medicagineum | reverse complement strand
CAAGACTTTTGTTTGGTTCTGACAGCTGTGGAGAGATTGCCATTCTGGTGGCGGTTGTGATTCATGAGGTAAAATCCTCAATTAACTGAAATATACAATTTGGAGGAAGGCACGTGAAGGACTTTATCTAGAAAGAATCAACCACATAAGATGTGCTTTGGCGTCCTCATGGATGGTAAAGTTCTATATTATAGGAGGCATTAAAGGGATCAAATCAAATTTGTAGACATATGCAGAGGAGTATGATCTAGCAACAGGAAAATGGATTGAAATCTCAAACATGTCCCCTGTGCGACATAACATAGCTAGGAGTGGCATCCCTCTTGCTTCCCAAGCACTTCTATTGGTGGCATTGTAAATACCCAATTGTATCCTACTGATTATGATGCCATGGAGATTGAGAAGTACAACAAGAAAAGCAAAACATGGGCTACCACTAGACGATTGCGTGAACAAGCACTGTTATGGCATGGGTGGGGTTTGTTTTTTCAGGCATATGGTGATAGTTTGATTGTAGTTGGAGGGCCCAGGGGAAAAGGGTATATTAAGATGAATTCATGGGTATCGGGTGAAGGGCCTCCAAAATGGAACTTGCTTGGAAAAAAGAGATCAGGTAGATTCATGTATAACAGCGCTGTAATGGGATGCTAAAGCTCCATGTGTTGAGTGTTGGGTGACGATCAACAAGGTGAAATAACGAGCAATATGGTTAATAGTTTAAACATTACATCATTTACATTTGCGATGAGGAAGAAAATTTGTAGCTTTTGGATTGTAATCTAGGTTTTCACTCTTCTTACTTTACTAGTAACTCTAAAACTCCTCATCAATGACCACATTAATCACTTCTTCATTTTTGCTGAAGTTGCATATTTTGTTGGAATTTCGCTACTCATTTACAAATTGACAACTCACAAGACTTGCTCAGGTAATAATTTTACATATTTATTTGATAAATTTTCTTTTTATGTTGCTCGGTATCTTTGAAAATGTCAATGGATTGATGTTGGATCCTTCCGAAAGTAGTGTATTTTAAGGATCCAACAAGGTGAGAGGTATTTGGCAAGAAGTTTAAAGGAAAAAAAGGGGGAGTTTTTGAATATTGTTGAAGCTTGTGGATTGTAATCCAGGTTTTATGAATTGTAAAGTATATGAATTGTAACCCTAGTAGATGCATGGTATTCATGAGGTTCATTCTTATGATATATGCTTTTATGATTCTGACTTATGCATCCCTTGTCCCTTTCGGTTTTTCCTTGTTCTCATTACCTGAATTTGCGTAAGAATCCCCCCGTATAAGGAATTATTTACGAGTTCTTACACAATTGCTTATTCGTATCCCAATTATATTACCTAGTTTCAACATTGGCCCAATCTAAATTGGGAATCAACATTCGATCTCAGTGACTAATATGGGATCCAATTTCAAGAATCTAAAACTCGACACTCAAAATAAAATCCGAGCCAACCAAGGATCCGAAATTTGAGTTGGTATAGACTTTGAATTAGGGCCCAATTTTGACATATGACATGGTACTCTACTTTGAGATCCGACCTCAAATTTGACTCGAGCCTAACCTCAACTTTTGATCTAGGCATCGACTTTCAAACCAAGAGCAAACCCTAACATTTGATCCGCAACTTGATGTGAAGTCAAAATATAGCACATTTGATGCCTAAAACATGGGATTTTGTGTGTTCTTAATGCAACTTTTTATGATTTTTATGTTTTTTTGTGTTTGTTTTTGTAGAAAGTATAGGTCAGCCTGATATCAGGAAAACATACAGATTTTGTTGATTTTGAAGAACTATAAGCCCTACTACTAGTTGTAGCCCAAGTTATGAGTCGTGGGGGCTGTTTGTAGCAATTAACAGTGTTCAAAAATAAAATCTGAGAATTTGACTTTCAGCCATAAGAGCAAAAAGGTACGAGTCGTAGTCTTCTCTACGACTCGTAGAAAGGGCCTTGTAGCATGTAAAAGTGTTGATCAAAATTGGACCAAGGAATGCAAGAGCGGACTATGAGAAGATACTACAAGTCGTAGACAAGACTATGACTCGTAGAGATGGATCATAGCAGTGAAGTCAAAAATGCCAAGTGTTGACCACAAAAGCCCGTTTACGACTCGGGGTAATACTACGAGTCTAACTACGAGCCATAGCAGACGTCAACTGGATTTTCTAATTAATTTAAGGACCTTTTTGTAAATAGTATAAATAGTATAAGTTAGGATTTTAGGAGCATCTTTTCATTATTCTTTGAATATTGCTCATATCATAGTATTTGGTAGAGCGGGTTTGAGAGATAATCTTTAGGGTTGTAAATTGAGAGTCAAATTTGGGGATTTTGATTCACTTGTGGATTAATTTCATCATTCAAGCTTGTGATTCTAATTTAAAATGGGTTCCATTGTTTTTCAATTTTCTTGGGTAAGAAATCTCCCATGTCTTCTAATTTCATTGTTGATTTATGTGCCCAAGCCTTGAGTGGCTAAACACACAACTTGGGGTTGTGGGAACCATGAGTACCTAGCTTAATAGCTCTGATTATTTGCACTTCTTGAGTAGGTTAATTGCATGTAGTATCTATTTTCCTTCATTTTTCTTGTTGTGTAATGGTGGCCAACATTAAATCCCGCCTAATGTCATGATCCCGATCAAGGTAGTGATGAATAGGAAAAGAAAATGGGTGACAGAATTCGATTGATTTATTCTCGTCCAGTCACCAAATGCAGCCAGGAGAGGTTGACCGGGATAATAGGTATCGGTTAGTTTAGCACACTATGGTAGCCAACCAAGTGTCGTAGTGAAATTCGACCTTCACCTTTGCCTAAAGGTTGGAAGAACTTAAGTTGTCGTCCTGCATGCAATGTCCTAATTAAGGTTGTGTTATCTGGAGTGTTTGAGTTAGTGAATCATGGGGAACACAATTTCCCAAATTTCTCTTCAATTTGATTGTCTCTATGTTTTATTAGTATAGTTTTATTTTACTACCAACTATTGCAAACCCCCCACCCCATCTCGAGAATAGAGTTATTTGATATTTGAATTGATTATTGGTGAATCAATGTGGTAAAGCCCTGTATTCCCTTGGGATTCGACACTAACTTATGGTTATGTTTTATATTTGACAACAATCACTTTATCCCTAAAGTGAGAGGTACTATTTTAGCGTGATCATGACTCGACCATTACAGTCGATCTAGGATCCAACCAAACACTTAACCTGCAATCTTACTTTGACTCTTGACCAAAAATCTCACTCCAACATCTGACTCAAAATATCATCATGCTACTGTATTCGAGACTCGATCTTTAATCCTAATTTAGGATCAACCATCTAAATTGAAATTCAATCCCAACTCAACTTGGAAATCGAATAAGGGGCAAGGTCGGGAGCCACATCATAAATTGAGAATTATGAGTTGAATTTGAAATTAGTATTAAAAA
Source organism: Solanum medicagineum (assembly GCA_026153255.1). Classification (NCBI taxonomy): domain Eukaryota; kingdom Viridiplantae; phylum Streptophyta; class Magnoliopsida; order Solanales; family Solanaceae; genus Solanum; species Solanum medicagineum. The sequence continues at coordinate 14,894 of JAPFFP010114014.1, read as the reverse complement.
TTGATATTCAGAACTTGTATGTTGAGGTGTGAGGTTGTGAAAATGTTTGAAAAATATTTTTCTTACTTTTAGAAGATAAGTCATTTATTTTAAATTAAATAAATTACGAAAAAAACATAATACCCTATGAAATCCCACAAGTGGGGTATAGGAAGGGTAATATGTATGCAGACCTTACCATTATCTCATAGAGATATATGGGTTGTTTTTGAAAGACCCTTATCTCAAAAATACCATCCCAAACAACAAAAAATACTAGATATGAAATAATGATTAGAATGGACAACAAATGAAAATTTATAAAGATGATAAAAATAATAAAATAAATGACATACACTAATAACATATTTTATAACCTCTAATAACCTAGTATATCATAAGGCTCGACATCATTCTACCCCTACTAGTCGTATAACCTTCTACCCTAATATATGACCTCTACTCCTTTCTATTTAAGGTGTACTCAGCAATATGAAGCTGTGCCATATCCTGTCTAATCAAATTTCTCAAAACTTTTTTTTATCTTCCTCTATACCTCCGTATAACCCCTAGATCCAACCTTTCTCCTCCTAATACGAGCATCGCATTTCTTCTCTACACATACCCAAGCCATCACAGTCTCGCATCTCTTATTTTGTCTACCATAGAGACTACCCCTAACTTCTCCCGATTAATCTCATTTTTAATCTTATCCTCTTAGTGTGTCCATACATCCATCTTAACATCCTTATCTCCACAACCTACAACTTCTGAATATCTAAGTTTTTAATTGGCTAGCACTCTATCCCATATAGAAAAGACAGTCTAACGACCATTCTGTAAGACTTATCTTTAAGTTTAGGTAGTATCTTCTTATCACACAATACTCCAGACGCACGTCTCCATTTCATCCATGCTGCCCCAATGATATGGACATCATCATTGATATCGTCACCACTCTAGATGATGGACCCAAGTTACTTTAAACTTTTCTCTCTTGGGAATAGGTTGAGTGACAAGCCTCACTTCAATGGATACTTCATCTATTGTAATACAGAATTTGCACTCCAAGTATATTGTCTTGGTCCTCCTCAGTTTGAACTTTTTGCATTCCAAAGTATGTCTCCAAACCTCCAATCTATTATTACCTTTAGCTCGAGTCTCATCAATCAGTACTATGTCATCCGCAAGCCACATACATCATACATGGAACCTTCTTATGAATAGACTGTGTCAGCTCATCCATTACCAAGGCAAGCCACTCAATACAGATCCTTGATGAAGTCTTGTCTCAATCAAAAAATATTTTAAGTCTCCTCTCACAATTCTTATCCATATTTTGAATCCGTCATATATGTCCTTTATTACCTTAATATACACCATTGGAAAATATTTTTCCTCTAGACACCTCCATAGGACATCCCTCAGAAGTTTATCATAGGCCTTCTCAAGGTCAATGAACATTATATGAAGTTCCATCTTTCTTTCCCTATATTTCTCTACTAATCTGTTAACAAGATGAATTGCTTTAGTAATCGACTGACCTAGCATGAATTCAAATTTATTCTCTAAAATAGACACTCCTTTTCTCACCTCATCTCTATCCCTCTCTCCCAAAACCTTCATACTGTAACTTAACAATTTGGTACCCCTATAATTGTTACAATTTTTAATATTGATGTACTATCAAACTACAACACATTTGATGCCTAAAACAAGGGAGTTTATGAGTTCTTAATGCAAAGTTTTATGGTTTTTATGTGTTTTTGTGTTGTTCTTGCAGAAAAGTTAAGTTGGCATGATTTTGAAGAAAAGTTGCAGATTTTGCTGAATCATAGGACATAAGAGCTCACCTACAAGTCGTAGCTTAAGCTACGAGTCGTAGACCAAGCTACGAGTCGTAGGGTGTGTCGTAGAAAGAAACAAAGGCCAAAAGTCAAACATTTTCTAAGTGGAGGTCACCCTTACGAGGCCATCCTACGAGTCGTAAGTCATATTACGACTCATATGGGTTGACTCCTAGCAGGAATCAGAGAGCCTAAATGTTGGACTAGAAAAACTGAAGGCCTGGACTGCGAGAAGAGCATATGAGTCGTAGCCCAACCAACAACTCATACCAAGTGGTCGTACCAGCTGAGTCCAAGATGAAACGATCCTGATACGAGACCCCAACTACGACTCGTAGGCCACCCTACGAGTCGTACCAGCTACCAACTGTCTTTTCTGTGGAACTTTTAGAGTTTATTTGTAAGCACTATAAATACATTAAGTTAGGGTTTTATTTCAAGGAGGAGAGATTATAGACTCAAAAGTTGCCTTTGAATATTCTCTCAAGAATATTTTGGGTTTGGTATTAGTTTATCATTTTCATTTGGAAAACCAATTTTAGGGATTGCAAATCTTGCCTTGTACACTTTGTCAATCTATCAAGCTTTTGGGTTTGCAACTTGTGGTGTCTACATTCTTCATTGCTTGTGGTAAAACTCTCAACTACGTGTTTTCCTTAGCCATGAATAGTTAAGCACCCAAAACTTGGGGTTATGGGAACCATGGGTAGTTGACTTGAGAAGACCTAGGTGTATTGCATTTCTATGATTGGGCTTTTGCATGTATTATCTATTTCTGTTCATATTGATTGTTGTTTGGTGGTGGCCAACACCAAACCCTACCTACTATCACGATCCTGACCAAGGTAGTGACGAATAGGAAAAGGGAAATATATGACAGGATTCGATTGATGTGACCTCATCTAATCAACCAAACCTGACCAAGGGGACATTGACTAGGACAATAAAACACGGTTAGTTGGCACGCCATGGTAGCCTACCAAGTGCCATGGTGAAATTCGACCTTCACCTTCACAAGAGGGTTAGAAGAACCTAAGTTACCATTCTGCATGCGAATCTCCAATTGTAGTTATGTTATCTAGGGTAATCAAGTTAATGAACCATGGGGAACACAATTCCCAAGTTGTCCCTAAAATTAAGTGTTTTTCCGTGTCGTAGTATAGTATTTATTTTACTTCATTTTTGAATCACGAAACACCCCACCCCCCATTTAGAGATTTTAGTTATAAATGCTTGAAATAATTAGTAGTGAAGTTTTGTAGTCAAGCTCTGTATTCCCTGTGGATTCGACCCTGACCATCGGTTAGGTTAATTGCTAACAATGACTACTTTCTTATTAGAGTGTGAACATCATCAGAAATTATGGAGCCATTGCCGGGGAATACGGGTAGGTTTTGACTTGATTTCACTATTAGTTAGTTCAAGTGTTAATTTCTAAACTCTTGTATTTTACTTTTATTTAATATTTTTGTTGTTTCATTTTAATTGCAGGGTGTACTAGGTTGTTTCCCCAACACAAGGAGCCAAGGCAATTCCTTAGCTCTGATCAATTTGGAGATCCACCAACTCATTAGAAGAATGGCTCAAGTGAATGAGGCTATCGAGGTTGAGGAGGATATGAATATGAATGAGGATATGGGAAGAGAGGAGAATCCACTGCCAAGGGATAACAGGACACAACTTAGGGACTTCAATGAAAACGCTTATGGATGGAATCAATATCGATTGAACCCTAGGGCCATAGACGTTACCGATGCTATAATACTACCTCCTTTACCGGCATACACCGCATTCACGATATCGAGTGGGTTGCTCTAAATTATCCAAAACCGTGGATTATTCACAGGACTACCTTGAAAGGATCCCCACTGTCATCTCTAAAATGTGGTGTTTGTGTGCAAGAGTGTCATGGGGACAAAAAATATTTCCCTTGATGCCATTAGTTTAAGAGTGTTTCCACTGTCATTGACTGGCAATGCAGTTGCGTGGTTGTCTGAGCTTCCTCCGGGTGCCATAACAAGTTGGCATGAGCTTCACAGAGTATTCCTTGAAAGATATTTCCCAAGATCTAAAAAGTTGAGCTCAAAGACCAAATAAACAACTTTGAGCAATTGTCGGGTGACTCTATTAACACAACATGGGAAAGATTTAACAAAAGCTTGAGGATGGTCCCCGATCACAAGATTGTTGATGATGCCTTGGTTGAGATTTTCTATCAGTCACTCGATGAGAATAGTCAAGCTTGTGGCGACAAAATCGTGGGAGGCATGTTCCTTGACCAATCGTTTGCATTGATAGCTGCAAGGATGGAGTAAGTGGTTAAAACCAATAGAGCATAGGGTGAATGATTCGAGGTTTGATGAAGACTTCTTGTGTGGTCAACACCAAAAATGAGCAAGCAAAGGTCAACGAGGAGATCATGGAGCAACTTGCTCAACTTCCCACAAGCATGGACTTGGTTTTGAAGCAAAACCAAGCAAGTGTCAAAGCGGTCACTCACCAACCTCCTAAGGTTCCCATCTATGAAGATCCATTCTTTGATAAGGATGCATGTTTTGTAAGCAACCAAGCGGCAGGTTTCTAGAACAACTCCCAGGGGTCTAATTCGGACTATTAAAGGCAAGGATCCGGGAATCAAGGTCGAAAATTCAACTGCGAAGGGGCATATAGAGATAACCAGGGTGGATATATGAAAGAGTGAGAGTGCCATGTGCCGAATGGGGAAGAAGAGATGGCTATAGGTATGGTCCTTATGTGCCACCTCACAACCGTGATGTCGGGTCAAGTAACTCTAGGATCGAAGAGATGTTCAACAAGTTGTCAAAGAGAGTAGATCACCACAATAAGACTTTGAAAGGAATAAAGACAGATATTTCAAGCATTAATCAGAAAATAGAGTCTCACTCAGTGGAAATTAAACAACTGGAATAATAATTCGGGCAAATTTCTTCGCAGTTGAACCAATGCCAAAAGGGCACCCTAGCAAGCAACATGGTTCAAAATCCTAAGAACGAAGGGCACTGCAGTGATGACTTGGAGTGGCAACAGTACTATTGATCCCACTTTGCCAATGGTTGAGGATAAAGCCAATGAAAGGGTCATTGATAGTAAGGTGATGATTGAGGAAGAAAGTCCAAAGAGCAAGGGAGTGGAAAACCAAGAGGTGGGAGAGAAACAGAAAGTCAAGACAATCCCAGAACCGCCTCCTCCATTCCCCCAAAGGCATAAGAAAAAGGAAGAAGATGGCAAGTTCAAGCATTTCCTGTCAATACTAAAACAATTGTCCATCAACATTTCCCTTTTAGAAGCCTTGGAGAAAATGCACGGGTATGCCAAGTATATGAAGGATTTGGTAACAAAGAAGCACACTCTGAGCCAAGAACTCTCACAAGAACTCCAACAATCCAGTGCAATTATGACCAAATGCCTTGTTCAAAAACGAGAGGACACCGGTGCATTCACCATCCCTTGCACTATCGGTGATGTTGAATTCGCAAGAGCATAGTGCGACTTAGGAGCAAGCATCAACCTAATACCTCTTGTTGTATTCAAAGAGCTTCTTGGAAACCCTACCTCGATGAAAATGTGGTTGCTTATGGTGGATCAAACCATTAAAAAGCCAGAAGGAATACTTCTTGATGTGTTTGTTAAACTTGATCAATTCATTTTTCCCGCGGACTTTGTGATCCTTAATTATGAGGTTGATTTTGAGGTGTCCATCATTTTGGGAAGACCATTTCTGTCCACTAGGAGAGTCCTAGTGGATATCGATTTGGGTTAACTTCAGTTCAGGGTAAATGATGCAGAGGTCATATTCGATATCCAACAATCCATGAAACACCCGGACGAGTTCAAGAGTGAGGTGTGGACCCTTGATGATTGTTGATGAAGGACTATGACAAAGTCGATCCACGACATTAAGCAAGGCGCTTCTTGGGAGGCAACCCAAGCATTTCTAATAATTGTTTGTATGTTTTATGTGTGTTTGGTTATTGAGACTTTAGGTAGTAGGATATTTGTTTGTTCTAAATTGAAAGACATTGATGCAGTTGTAATATTTCAGAGATTGTTGTGTTTTGAAACTTAGTCTGCAGGTGGAAATTATAGAATTGAAGATGTGAGAAAATGGCACTTGGAGCAGCCTCTACGAGCAGCCCAACGAGTCGTAGTAACCACTACGACTCGTAGTCATGCCTCGTAGAGGGAAACAGTGAGTATCAGAGGTTGGCACACACACTACGAGCCAACCTTATGATTTGTAGGGTCTACCACGAGTCGTAAGTTGGGTTCATAGTGCCTAGGTATGCATTTTAAACTTTTACAAGCGTTGGGTCTGCTAAGAGATCGGGATTTATGAATCGTAAGACACCCTAAGACGTAGACAGGGTCTCGTAGCCCTGATCTGCAACTTTTTTATAAGTGACTCGGTTTAATTATAAAAGGGGTCAAAATAAAATTTGACCCCATTTTCACTTGTATAAACCCTAAGGTCGATGGAAACCCCTAAAATTTCTCCCCCATTCACTTTTTTGACTAAGATCCCGACTACCCACGTTAGTTTTCGGCAAGGATTCCAGCGAGGACACTATTTCCTAGGGCTTCGGCGCCATTTTCGATCTTCTTTGCTTTGGTTAAATTCTTCTACCAATCGGTAAGCTTCGTGGTTAAATTTAACACTCTATTGTGGTGAGTTTATTCTTTAGTTGTGTGTATGCTTAGTTAACCATGAATATTCCCACCCATGTGATGACGTTTTGAGCTAGGCACAAAACCTAGGGTTTGTATGCTATGAAGGATTTAACTATGATTCAAACCTTGTTCAAAATCCTTGAGTGGGTGGTTGTGATTGCATAAATACTTGATCCCTTAAGTTTAGTACTTATTTGTTATCTAATCATTGAGCAAATTATTTTCGGAATGGGAATTTGGATAGTGTGGCTGTATTTTATATCTATAGAATGTTGAGCTTGATTGAAATTGTCTGAATGGCACCTGTATCTTAATGGCATGGTTTGTTGATAAAAAGTTAAAGTTTGGACATGTAAGTGCTCTTAGTTTTGCTTGTTGTGATTTCGAATTACCTTCGACTCTGAGGGATAATGGTTGCTCTAACTGTCTGGTTTAATAGTGGGACCACTTGTGTGTCGAATCTAGAGTATTGCTCTTCTAAGTGCCTAATCTTAATTTTGTGTTTGTTTTGCTTGTGCTTGTTGTGGGAAAGTGATAGGCACTATTGGTGACTTCTGTTTTCAGCTACGAGGCACTCCTATGACTCATAGGTTCCCCTATGAGTTGTAAGGGTCCCTTTTAGCAAGCACTGGTCACCTGTAGTTCCTTCATGTTTCTCATACGAGATCCACATACAACTCGTAGTACCTGCTATGACTCATAGAAAGGGTCTCATAATCCTAACTAAGTGCTTAAAAATGTCTTTCAAAATAGGTACAAGTTCAAACTACGACTCATAGACTCTACTACGAGTCATAACTGCCCCTTGTATCTAAATTTAGACTTCATTTTTATAAGAAATTTTGTTACTATGAGGCAGTGTATGACTCGTAAGGCATCCTATAAGTCATAACTGTACTCGTACCTGCAGACCTAAAATTGCATCAGGGATTTTTGTCTTTTGTTTTGTTTTGTTTCCATGTTTTAGTGGTTATGTTTCTTGTTCTTCGCTTTGTGCTCATTGATTGGTCAAACATCTTGAAGCTCAAATGTGGTTATATGGTTGATTTGTAGATACAATGCCTCCGAGAGATAAACGAGCTATCCAAACATTTCAACGGAGGTTGATTGATGAATCCTCTGAAGTTCAGAGATCGGAGGGGTCTCTAGAAGTCCATAGGGCCGGAATAGACCCCGAAGCTAATATACCTCAGACCCGGTCACGTACAGTGCAGACTCCCATGGAAGTTAGCAGTTCCTTCTAGTTTGAAGAGGAGCAACAACAGGGTAATGGAGACGGGTCTGATAGTAGCCTACCACAGATGACCCCCACACATTCAGGGTCAGAGTCATAGTCTGAGAGCACCTCCCAAATCTAGCAGGAAGAAGTGCAGTCACAACCCCCAACCGACCGCAGATGGTGCATCCCAGGTATGAAGGAGATATATGACCAGGGGTTAGAGCCTAAAGGACAAGGCAAGCCGGTGCAGTAGTTTCATGTAGAGTCTAGACTGAATTACTCGGGGTTGGATAAGATACCATGATTGGATGAAGAGTTAGACAGATATGGGCTACGCTGGACTACGCAGCAGCTGGGAAAGTATGCCCCTTACGTGGTCCATGAGTTTTATGCGGCGTATCTTGCTACACTTCACCGGGGGTTACTGAAGAACAAGAAGCTGATTAATCAGCCGAGGTTATGAGTAGTGGCAGCCTGGGGTAGGAGAGTTTCTATTTTAGAGGAGACTATTTGACAGATCCAGTTTGGGCCCACTTACAGAATGCCTCAGTCTACCGCGGAGTATGATGGACGCGCTGATAAGATAAGGAAAGCAATGACTAGAAGGACATTGGGGCTAGGGCAGAGCTTTTACGGTGGATTGCTAGCGATATTTATGAGGAGCGCTTTGAGCCGACGTGGGTTACAAACCACGTAGATCCTATTGTGAAGGCTCACCTCTCTTTCCTGGCCAAGTTTTGGTGGTCCATTATCCGTTGGTGTATCCGGGTATTCGATCTAATAAGTACCTTGTATTAGAATTGAGAAATTCTATGGCTCGGGGGTTTTACAAAGCCCCTTATCGGATTTGAACCGATGACTTACGCCTTCAACTCATTCTAAAAAAATGGGATAGCTGCCAAAAAGCATAAGCCAGAAAACATTTATTCATATTCCAAAAGGATATCGAAACTAACGTAAGACCAAAATATTCAGAGGACTCTTCTGACAAACTCAAAAATATGTAATTGTCAGCAAAGTTGTTTCTTTATTTTTTTCAAATCCAAAAAGTTCTTCTTACTTAGAATAGGTCGTCGATTCAGCATTAGATAAAGGGGGTAAAATCCCCATTTTTACAATTTACAATAAGCGGTTAAAATTATTTTATCAATATGAGTGTCCTTGGAGCGGGTTGTGTTATTAGACAACATCTTAGTTGGTTATGAGATAGACTGAGCCTCGATCATGTTGGAGCATATCCACAAGTCAGCCATCCAGATGAAAACCTCATTGTCATTTCCTGTGTTGATTTATCATTTGTGCGGTGTTCCTGTCGATCCTCATCCGGACCAGCATATAGAGGCCACACGCATCATGGACCCCAGCCTGATTAAGGCTAATGAGAACCTGGTGGTCTTACCACGAGCAGCTCCTCCAGCCATTCTATAGCCATTCCCGCTAGAGCCTCAGACTCAGGGTGCACCTGTAGCTGCTACCGGCACTACTCCAGCTGCTATAGAGACTACGCTATCTGTGGAGATTGAGTCACGCCATCCTCCAGTACTAGCACCAGTAGCAGCTATATTACAGGTTGATTATATTCTCTCTATTGTTGCTTTTCAGGAACTATTACGCAGGGTGGCTATGGTGGAGTCCAGGCTATAGGCCTTAGCAGCACAGGTTAGACGTTGGGTCATACAGATCACAAGAGACTCGGAGGTGAGGATTAATACATTCACCCGTGCATTGGTAGATGAGAGAGTCAGAGTGGAGAATACCCGAGTCGATGCATTTGAGGCAATAGTCCAGCTGAGACTTGAGGGCACTAGGCCTGCTGACACGAGCGTGGTGACTGAGGAATTGGCCAAGTTCAAGGCTGACCTATTACAGATGTTAGCAGCCCCTGTTGCAGTCCCAGAGGTAGAACCGTAGGGTGACGAGATGTTTGATTGGCTAGCTGAGCGCCCGCATGCTCATGGGAAGAGGCCCCTCGAGAAAGATAATCCAGAGATGAGCCAGAAGAGGCCTCAACCTGATGACCCAACAACCACGGTGGAGGAGCCGATACCAAAGGAGGTAGTGCAGGAGTCGATCCTATTAGCGGTCATATAGTGAGATAGGGAGAAACAACATTCATATGGAGAGAGGAGTTGACAAACAGCTGCAACCCAGATTGCTGAGGAGGAGATAGTGCCCCAGGACCCTGCTGACCAGCCAGAGACGGTGCTTGATGTACCATGATGTTTGACTTCTTTTAACCCCAGTTCTTATTTTGTCCTTATGGATACTTTGTTCTATTATTAGACAACCTTTTTTTTATTATGTTGGTTTTCGGATGTGTTTAAATATTTTTATATTGGATGTTGCTTTTACTTATATTGTGGATATTAGTTTTTGGTTTTTAATGTATGCATATATATATATATATATATGTTATAGTATTTGATTTTCGTTCTTGTCTTTATTTTGAGCACAAAGTATCTTATTTTGGTGGGGTGTGGGAAGTAATGGATTAAGGTGAAGTCTGAGTTACCTCGTGTCCATAACCTCTCCTATCTTTGATCCCAAGGTTTTCTTGTCGTGATTTTTTTCCTCGTGGATGTTTACTTTTCTATTGAATTGGCAGGTTTAGGTAGAGTAGATAATGTGTAAATTCATAGTATTGTTATCTATTGGCATATGCATAGTCTTTAAATGCCTTTTGAATGATTTGAAAAATTGGGTACCCCTCAAAATTTGAGATTGTGATTAGTGATGCACTCATGCATTTTGATGATCTGGTGATGTTTGTTCTGATAATGTAAAGGTAAGTTGAGGCTTGAAGCATGACCTAGGAGTCTATACTTGATTGTGGGTGTAATGTCATGTGTGTTATGAGCTTATTTTGCTGCATTCATGCATCTTGTATGGACTCAGAACTTGCCTTAGTACTTTAAGATTGTTTTGGCAATGTAGTTCATGTGGAAAGGATCGCAAGCCTTTTTTCTTTGAGTGAACCCACTTTTAGCATAAATGACTCACCAAATGAGTGAGGGAATCCCTTGTTCCAAATTTTTTAGCTTCTCATATATTCATTCTTTCTTGCCACCTTGCTAGCTTAACCTTGTTTGATTAAATAGCTTGATATTGGCACTGGTTTGGGGAATGGATATTGTGTACTTCACCTCAGGATAAAAGCCTAAGTTGAGGGTGGCCCTTATTCTGGTAAAGTAATGACAATTAGGTGGTTAGTTTGAAAACAAAGAAAGAAATGAAAAATCATGAGCCGAGTGAAAAAAGAAAAGAAAAGAAAAGAAAAGAAAAGAAAAGAAAAGTGCCTTGAATTGAGAAAAAGTTGCACGAATTGAGTTCAGAGATAAGGCACAACTGAAAATAGAAATAAAGCACTTGATAAAAAGTTTGAAACAGGAGAATAAGGGTGGATTTAATGAAAAGAGTTGGGTTATGAAAGCAAAAAGTGTTGGTAAATATGGTTCAAGGATAGCTTTTAGTCACTACTTGCCTAAAATGTCATACCAAAGACTGCTGAACCTATGTTACAAGCCCATAAGTCCTAAAGTGATCCAAATACAATTTACCAACAAGCCAAAAGATGAGTATAAAGGCAAGCCTATTGTGTTAGTCAATATGCATGAATTTCAATTATGAGAATGAGAATACTTCCTCAGTCCCTGAATTCTAATTGCTTCTTGAGTGAGTAAGAGGGACTTCTTTTCTATGAGAGCATTTGCACTACTTGATTAGCATATGGCTGCACTAGTGATTATGGATGGTTGATGCTCCTTAACTTATTATAGCTGGGTTGCCAGATTCAGAAAGTTGCAGATTTTGCTGAATCATAGGACATACGAGCTCGCCTACGAGTCATAGCCCAAGATACGAGTCGTAGGGTGTGTCATAGCAAGAAATAGAGACCAATAAACAGAAATCTGATAAGTGGATGTCACCCGTACGAGGATATCCTATGAGTCATAAGTCTCACTATGACTCATATGGGTGGACTCATAGCAGGAATCAGAGAGCCAAAATATTGGACCAAAAAACTGAAGGCCTAGACTATGAGAGGAGCATATGAGTCGTAGCCCAAGCAACAACTCGTACAAAGTGGTCATACCAGCTGAGTCCAAGATGCCAAGATCTTGATATGAGACCCCGACTATAACTTGTAGGCCACCCTACAAGTCGTACCTACGAGGCGTACCAGCTGCCAACTATCTTTTCTGTGGAATTTTTAGGGTTTATTTGTCTTTGAATTTTCTCTCAAGGATATTTTAGGGTTTGGTATTGATTTATCATTTTCATTTGGAAAACCCATTTTGGGGATTGCAAATCTTGTCTTGTACACTTTGTCAATCTATCAAGCTTTTGGGTTTGCAACTTGTGGTATCTTCATCCTTCATTGCTTATGGTAAAACTCTCAACTATGTCTTGTATTTGCATTTTTGTTGGTTTTGCCTTAGCCATGAGTAGATACGCACCCATAACTTGGGGTTACGGGAACCATGGGTAGTTGACTTGAGATGACCTAGGTTTATTGAATTTCTATGATTGGGGTTTTGCATGTATTATCTATTTCTCTTCATATTGATTGTTGTTTAGTGGTGGCCAACACCAAACGCCGCTTACTATCACGATCCCAACCAAGTTAGTGACGAATAGGAAAAGGGAAATAGATGAAATGATTCGATTGATGTGTTCTCGTCTAATCAACCAAACCTGACCAAGGGGAGGTTGACTGGGACAATAGGTAATGGTTAGTTGGCACGCCATGATAGCCAACTAAGCGCTATGGTGAAATTTGACCTTTGCCTTCACAAGAGGGTTGGAAGAACCTAAGTTACCATCCTGCATGCAAATCTCCAATTGTAGTTATGTTATCTAGGGTAATCGAGTTAACGAACCATGGGGAACACAATTCCCAAGTTGTCCCAAAAATTAAGTGTTTTCCCACGTTGTAGTATGGTGTTTATTTTACTTTGTTTTTGAATCATGAACCCCTTCCCCCCCCCCCCCTCCATTTAGAGATTTTAGTTATAAATGCTTGAAATGATTGATAGTAAAGTCTTGTAGTCAAGCCCTGTATTCCTTGTGAATTTGATCCTGACCTTCGATTAGGTTGATTGCTGACAGCGACCGCTTTCTTATTGGAGCATGAATATCATCAAATATTACCCTTTTTTGTACCATTGTCTCTTTATCCATTCATCCGGCTTCTTAGCAGTCTTCATAATAGCATTAAACAACCTATTCAACCACTTAATACCGTCCTTGACCATGCTCTTCAAAACATCCACCGAAATCTTATCAGGTCCGATCTCTCTCCCTCTATTCATACTAGTAATAGCATGTCTAACCTCATTAGCTCTGAAATACCTGCAATAACCATAATCTCGATGACTATCAGAGTGCACCAAATCACCCAACTCAATATCTTTATCCTTTTTTCTATTTAAGAGTATTAAACTAAGCTTGCCACCTTAGCTTAATGAAAGTCACATCCACCAATACCTCACCCTCCTTATCCTTAATGCACTTCACTTAGCCCAAGTCGTGAACTTTTTTCTCTCTCTATTTCAGAGCCCATACAATCTCTTGTCTGTACCTTTTTCACTTAGTTCAACATACAAGCGTTCCAATGATGTTGTCTTAGCACTCACCACCACCATCTTCGCTTATATCATTGTCATTTTATAAATATTCTTAAGCTTTCATTTTTCATCCTATTCCTACACTCCAACTACTTTGTATAGGCAATCTTCTTAGCTTTCACTTCGACTTGAACTTCTCCATTCCACCATTAATCACCTTGATGTCTACCAAAGGTTACTCTCGAAACACCTAATACCATGATAGCTATTTTCTAATGCAACCAGCAGTGGTGTCCCACATGGTATTCACATCTCCACTACTAGTCAAGCCCCTAAACTACTCAATTTTCCCCCCATCTCCAAGAAAGGGTAGGAGCCAGACCTCCCCATCTAATCCTAAATTGGGCATGAATAGCCTTCTTCCTCTTACCCCTCTTAATCTCTAAATTCATCACTAGAACCGTATGTTAAGTGGAAATATTATTACTTAGAATAACCTTGCAATTCTTACAAAGGTTTCTATCACCCTTCTGGAAGAGTGAGTAATCAATCAGAGTCTTAACTATCTTGTTGTGAATGAACAAGATATTGAGAAATTGTCCATGTACTACGAAAGGTAACCAAGTGATTTTACCTGTTCGAAAAGTATGAGCTAACAATAACCAACTCAATGGCTTTAGCAAAGTCCAAGAGAGATGTCTCTCCTCTATTCCTCTCTCCAAAATCAAAACCTTAGATAAATTTATGGAAGTTACTTTAAATTTTAGAAAATAAAGTTAAAAATAGTAAAAAGAAAAAGAAAACTTAGAAAGAATAGATAATCGGCAATAATAGGTCAACTTTACCTAATGGTGTAGAACATTTTATGTACTGATAGTGCATAAAACATAAACTCTTTTTTAAAAGTCCTAAAATGCTCCTTCAATCTAATTACGTAATTTTGTCTCACTTATTTTTACTTCTAAAATACTAATTTTTAGGGGGAAACAAAATAAAAAAAAAATAGACATGAAAATTTAACTAACTATTATTCTAAAATACAACAACAATAACATGCCCAGTTAAATCCTACAAGTGGGGTCTATGGAGGGCAGGATGTAGACAGACCTTACCACTAATTCATAGAGGTAGAGAGGTTATTTTCTGGGAACCCTCATCTCAAAAATTCATAAGCAGAATAAACTAGATATGAAAAAAGGCAAGGAAGAGAAAAGGAAATAGAAAGAGTGACCAATAACGAAAAGCACATGATAGTATGTAAATACAAGATAATAAACATATATAAGACAGATAATGAAAACACAGAATATAAAGACTCGACAAATCCTACTACCCTACTATATCGCACAACCAGACAACAACCTAAACCTGCTAACCTATTAGCCTGCTTCTCTGATTCATGACCTCTCTTCCTATCTAAGGTCATGTCCTCAGTGAGATCAAGTTTCACCATATCTATTCTAATCACCTCCCCACATACTTCTTCGATCTACTTCTACTCCTCCTTGTAACTCCTAAATCCAACCTCTCTCACCTACTAACAAGAGCATCGGTATTCTTTCTCTGCACGTGTCCAAACCATCGTAGTCTCGC
>JAPFFP010113993.1:0-18346 GCA_026153255.1 Solanum medicagineum | reverse complement strand
GAACTAAGTTACCATCCTGCATGCAATATCCTAATTTAAATTGTGTTATCCAGGGTGTTTGAGTTAGTGAATCATGGAGAACACAATTTCCCAAGTTGCTCTCCAATTTGATTGTCTCGGTGCTTTGTTAGTATAATATAATTTTTGATAAATCATTTCAAATTCCCTATTTCTTTATGATTTGATCCTAACCTGTGGTTAGGTTTTATATTTGACAACGATCGCTTTATTGTCAAAGTGAGAGGTACTGTTTGAGCGTGATCAAAATTAATGGTGCTGTTGTCTGGTAATACGGCGAGGTTTTGATTTCATTTCACTAGTAGTTAATTCAAGTGTTGATTGCTTAATTCTTTTGTATTTTACACTTGTTTTTGATTTTATTGTTTAATTTATTTTTGTAGTTATACTAGGTGTATACCAAACACAAGGAGCCAAGGCGGACCCTTAGATCCAATTAATTGTGAGATCCACCATGTTGCAAGGAGAATTCCCAAGAAAACGTGGATGTTGCGGTTGATGAAGTCATGGAACGACATGATTATGGTGTTGATAGAGAGAAGAATCCACAACTAAGGGAAAATAGGCCATACCATAGGGATTTTAATGATAATGCATGTAGTTGGAATCAATACTAGTTGAACCCTATGGCCATGGATGTTATAGGTGCTATAGTGTTGCCACCACTGACGGCAGACACTAAGTGCACTGTGTCAAGTGGATTACTACAAATGTTTCAGAACTATGGTTTATTTCCAGGGTTCCTACTGAGGATCCTCACAGTCATCTTCATAATGTTGTATTTCTGTGTAAAAGTATGATGGGTACACAAAATCTCTCTACGGATGTTGTTAGGTTATGAGATTTCCCTTTATCTCTTACAAGAAATACAACAATATGGTTATCATAACTCCCATAGAGTTCAATCACTAGTTGGGCAGAATTGCAAAGAGCCTTCCTAGAGCAATATTCTCCTAGGTCCAGAAAGCTCAAACTAAAGGACAAATCAATAACTTTGAGTAATTTACAGGTGATTCCATTAGTACAACGTGGGAGAGGTTCACCAAGTGTTTGAGAATGGTTCCGGACCGTAAGATTGTAGATGACACCTTAGTGGAAATTTTCTATTGGGCTCTTAATTAGAATTGTCAAGCATGTGCCGATACAATCATGGGAGGCATGTTCTTAGACCAACCATTCATAAGGATAGTGGAAAGGATGGAGTAAGTAGTGAAGAAAGAGCATGGGGCCAAAGAGAGAGAGCTACTACAAGAAGCACTTGGTGGTGAGCATTAGTTCGGATCAAGAAAAATCAATGATGAGATATGTAACAACTTGCTCAACTCCGGACTAGTGTGTACTTGGTGGTGAAACAAACTCAAGAAAGTGTTCATGTGGTAGTCTACCAACCCCCCTAGAGTGCCCATGTATAGTGAGTCATATTATGAAGAAGATGCTTGCTTTGTTAGAGATAAAGCGGTGGATTTTTGGAACAATGCCCAAGTGTCCAATCTGGATTATTGGCATCAAGGTTCTGTAAATCAAGGTAGAAACTACAATCGAGAGGGTGCTTAGAGAGAAAATTGTGGTGGTTATTTTGAGAGAGATAGGGTGCCAGAAGTCAAATAGGGCTGAAGAGATGGGTGTAGAAATAGTCCTTTGTGACTCCTTATAATTGCGAAGCTGGTTCTAGCAATTCAAGGATTGAAGAAATGTTTGACAAGTTGTTGAAGAGGGCCGATCACCAAGATGAGACTTTGAAGGGAATGAAATTGAATATCTCAAGTATCAAGAGAAAGATCGAGCCTCACTTGGTGGCAATCAAGCAATTGGAACAATAACTTGGTCAAGTTTCCCTCCAATTGAATCAACACCAAAAGGGTACTTTGCCAAGTAATATGGTTCAAAACCCAAAGAATTAGGGGCATTGTATGGTAGTTATGATGAGAAGTAGGAAGAGTACCATTGACCCCCCAATGCCAATGGTTGTGAACGAGGATTGCGAAAAAAGTGTTGATAAGGTTGAAGTTGAGGAAGATGGTTTGGCCAACAATGGGATGAGAAGTAAAGAGGTAAAGGAGCAAGAAAAGGCCAAGACTATACCAAGACCTCCCCTTTTTCCCCCAAAGGCTCAAGCAAAAGGAGGAAGATGATAAATTCAAACACTTCCTTTCCATGTCGAAGCAACTGTCCATTAACATTCCCCTTCTTGAGGCATTGGAGAAGATGCTCGGGTAAGCCAAGTATATGAAGGATTTGCTGGCCAAAAAGTGCACGGTGAGCCAAGAGCTTTCGCAAGAGCTCCAACATTGTAGTTCCATTACGAACAAATGTTTAGTCCAAAAAAGGGAGGATCCTGGTGCATTTACCATTCCTTGTACCATCAGAGATGTTGAGTTTGCAAGACGTTGTGTGACTTGGGAGCGAGTATAAATTTGATGCCTCTTTTCGTGTTTAAAAATCTTGGTTCGGGTTCACCTACTCCGACACGAATGAGGTAATTGATGTTGGACAGGACAATCAAGAAGCCAGATAGAATGCTCTTGTGTTAGTTAAAGTGGATAAATTCATTTTCCCGGCGAATTTTGTGATTCTTGGTTGTGAGGTTGATTTTGAGGTCCCTATTATTTTTGAAAGGACATTATCAGCCCGCGGGAGAGCCTTGGTTGACATGGAACTAACCATTCAGGTTTATGGTTAATGATGCAGAAGTGGTTTTTTTGTATCCATCAGTCTATGAAGCACCCCGATGAACTCAAAAGATTAGTGTGGGTTATTGAGGAATTTTGATGACTCAGGATGACTAAGTCTTGCCACGAGATCAAACAAGGCGCTTTGTATGAGGCAACCCAAGTACTTTCCATGTGTTTTCTTATTTTGAAGTTATTTTCATTGTATGAATTTCTAGATAGTGGTGTTATTGTGGTTTGATTTCTCTTTTAAGACATTGAATAAGTTTTATGTTCGGATAATGGTGTACTTTGAGATGAAGGTTTGAAGGTATTGAAAAAGTTCAGAAAGTTTGCAGAAAATAGCATTGGAAGCAGCCTCTATGACTAGGTCTACAAGCCATAGTGCATACTACGACTCGTAATCATGCCTCGTAGAGGATAACAACGATGATTGAAGTTGGCACTCCCGCTACGAGCCAACTTTACGGCTTGCAGTCCAAGCTACAGAGTCGTAAATAGGTTTGGTAGTGCACAGGTATGATTTCAAAATTTTTCTAAGTGTTGGGCCTCCTACGAAACTATGACCTATGAGTCATGGTCAAAGCTATGACCCATAGTTGGGGTTCCGTAGACCCGAATCTTAGAACTTTTAAAGTCAGCCCAATGAGAATATAAGGGGTAAAAATTCATTTTTAACCCAAATTAAAACCCTAAACCTTTCCAAAACCTTTCCCGAATTATTTCCCCTACTATTCCAATGATTTTTCAACATGCCCACGTCAGCTTTTCGGCAAGTCTCCGACATCTAGGGTTTTTGCTCCCCTTTTTCTCATTTTATTCATCCTTCGTTGTTTTCTCTTGAGATATGTTTCTTGGTTAAATTTCATATAAAAAATATCTGTCCTTTGATCTTCTTGAATGAATTAGTGATTGAAATTGTTACTGAGAGTATTCATGGGGAGAGTTGATGCCATTGAAAGAGAATTACGGTGTTTGTCGATTGGAATTCCTTGAAATTTACCATAGTTGAGAAAATCATCCTTGTTGTTTGGTTTTGATTATCATGCTTGGCCATGGGTGTTGATAAAATGTATGAAATGGTTTAGTGATGGTTAGCTGATTGACTACATCAAGGTAGCATGAATTCTCATATTGGGTATAGTGATTTTGTTGAAAATGGTCGTTTGAGTGAACTCCTGATGTACTTACAACCCAATCCCCTGAACATTCATATATGAGATGAATGATTTTGTTGTAGGTCATGTATATGATAATATGAATGTTCTTGAGTGTCTTGGAGGGTTGATTTTTGATTTTGTATCATTGGGTGTTATTTTGGTTAGGTTGTTTAATTGAATATCATGATTAGGTTTCATATCATGTTATCATTGATGTGTAGATTGAGAAATTGCTTTGATGCTGCTTAAATTATTGGTTTGTTATGGTTTGATGTCCGTGTAGTGATGTTATAGGTACCTCAGGTACCTGTGATTCTCTACAATGAGGACCTCCTACGACTTGTAGAAGGACCTGGTGTTGTAGTTAACCCTCATAGGGAATAACAGTGGTGTAAGGACGCTTAACACTTACCATATGAGACCAACCTACGGGTTGTATTGCCCACTACAAACCATAGTAGGGTCTCGTGAACTTGCCTTGTGATTAAATTTGGTCACTAAAATTTGGTATGAGCCTGGTCTACGACCCGTATCAACGGCTACGAGTGTTAACTGAGCCTCATACTAGATTTCAGTATAAACTTTTGCTAGGTACCTGAGGACTACGAGACAATAGTACGACTCGTAGTCTCCACTACGAGTTGTACCAAGGCCTCGTACCTGCAACTGCTCCAGTGTTGATTTTGATGTGTGTTTTCTTTTTACTTTTATTTCTTTCTGTTCTTTTATCCGTTTTGTGGTTTGTCCACAAAATTTGGGGCTAATTGTGGGCTTATGATGATAATTTTTGGTAAATGGCTCCCAAAAATAGGAATGCTTCTATCCGGGCCTCAACTGGATGCTTAGAGATATAGACTAGGACGTCGAGCAGTCAGATGGGTCAAATAAGGTCCATTATGTTCGGATAGACCCCAATTTAAAGGTGCCTCAAACTAGAGCTCGTGTTGCACAGACCCCAATACAGGTCAAGAGTACCTCCCAATCTAATGAGGAAGAAAGTGAAGAAGCTCCGTGTCAGATGATGCGCCCTAGGACATAGGAGCAACCCAATCCTCAATTGCCCTGTCTACTTCTAGTACAGATCCTCAGCATCATTGATGGGGGATCGTGGGCATAAATGCTATATAGAGATAAAGACCGGAGCCTAAGGGGCAGGGGAAGCCTATGAGACCATTCTACGAGGAGCCCCGACTAGTTGATTCTAGCCTAGTCTTGTCGCTGCTTTAGAGGCTGAGTTAGACAGCATGGGCTCAAGTGGCTGATGGCAGCTAGGCAAGTACGTCCCATTTATAGTATGGGAGTTCTGCAATGGTTATGCCGCTAATATTCTACGGGATCTTCCAAAAGGGCCGAAGGTCCTCGAGTATCCCCAGTTCAGAGAGGTTGTAGTTCGAGGCCAACGGGTGGACATTTTAGAGGAAACCATCCATCGAGTAGAGTTTGGGCCTACTTATAGAGCACCAGAGTCCACAGCCAAGTACGGCAGCCAGATAGACAAGATTGGATGGGCTGTGATTGGAAAGAATATGGACCAGAAGACCGAGCTTCTTAGATGGCTGGCTATCCTGATAGCAGAGAGTGGCCCCGAGCCTACGTGGGTCACTACACATACAGAGCCCATCGTGAAGTCATCTCTCTCCTTCCTCGCTAAATTTTGGTGGGCTATCATCCGAGCTCACATCCAACCCACCTTTATAGATAATGTAATCACATTGGAGCAAAGGGTTCTGCTAGCCAGTATCTTAGCTAGCTAAGATATTGATTGCGCCTGTGTGATGGCCGAGTAGATTCATGAGTCAGCACTCCGAAGGAACACATGTATGCCCTTTCTGATCCTGATCCACAAATTATACATGGAGGCCAGGGTGCGAGTCTCCCTCCATCTTGATCCACATGTCCAGGCCCTCCACACCATGGATCCCGGCCTGATCAAGGATGGTGAGAACCCAGTGGCTCTCCAGCAAGCAACACCTCCTCTTATTACTGTGCCTTTTGCTCCTGAGCCATCTTCAGAGGGTTCGACACTAGCTGCCACTACTATTACTCTAATTGCACCAGCGTAGCTTGTAGCAGCTGACATCGAGATGGGTCCCTCTACCACTATACCTGCACCAGAGCCATCTGTACCTCAGGTTCCTTCTGCAAACTTTCCTATTATGTCTGCTATTGATTTTCAGGTTGTGGTTCCCCAGGTTATCTAGGATAGAAGCCCAACTAGCTTAGTTGATGCAGCAGATTAAGCCCTGGGTCTAAAAGATAGTTCAGGCATCGGAGGAGAGATCCAAGGCGTTCAACATATTAGTTATGAACTAGAGGTTTGCTATGGTTGATGCTCGGGTTGATGCTTTCGAGGCCAGAGTTCAAAAGAGACTTGATGGGACCCAATCTGCAAATATGTCCACCTTTCAGCAGGAGTTGGCAAAGTTTAAGGCAGATTTTATTGCATCACTAGAAGCCCCGATCACAGCTCCATAGCAAGCACCTGTAGGCGAAGACATCATTGATCTATTTGCTTCAAACAATCCACCGCATGCTCCTGGGAAGAGGCCGATAGAGGAGACTGATGCAGAGGAGGGGCATAAGCGGCAGAGGACCTCTGTGGAGAATGAGGTGCTGGAGGAGTAAATCACGAAGTTTATCCTGCAGAGATCAAGAGAGTAAGAGGAGCAGCGGAGTGCTCTGGAGTTTGAGAGATTGCAGGAAGTCGCCTCATTTAGCACAGTTGCAGCCCAGACTACTCCGGATGAGGGAGCCACATATGACAAAATAGATTCCGGTGCTTGAGCACCACTTGTTGTTTGCTACTTTTTACCCCCTGTTTTTATTATTGTTTTGTTATGTACATTTGAGGACAAAGTACACTTTTTTGGTGAAGTGTGAGTGGTGATGGACTAGGGTGATGTCTGAGTAGCCTTTATTTCATAACTATCCTGGTTTTGATGTCCCAAGGTTTTCTTGCCATGTTCATTTGCCTTGTGGATGATGTTTTTATGTTGAACTGACATGTTTTAGGTGTTTTGGACAGTTTACTTGATATATGGTGATTAAACTTTTGGCATGTACAATGTTTTGAATAGTTTTATCAAATTCTTTTATAAATTTGGTATCAGCAAAATTTTTGTGATTTTTAGTTATTTTTGGCAATCTTGCATATGTGAAGGGTTTGGCCATGTTTGTTCTAACTAAGTGAAGGTAAGTTGGTGCTTGAAGCATGATCTATGTGTCTATGTTGGATATATATGCAATGACATATGTGTGTGAGCTGAATTTTCTTATGTTCATGCATTGTTTACTAATTAAGAACTTGCCTTGTTACTCTGAGTTGGACTGCAGACTGTGTAGATTAGGAAGGGACCTTAGGACATTGTTCTATAATTTAGTCCACTCTTGCCTAAATAGCCTGCTGAATGAAAGATTTTTCCCCTTGTTCTAAATGTTTAAGCCTTACATGTACTTTTTATTTCTTGATACCTTGCTACCCTAACCTTATCTAGTGAAATAAGCTGGTCTATCCTTGAACATTATGAACCTTGATTGAGGTAAAAAACCTAAGTTGAGGGTGGCTACCAAAAGTGGCCCTGGTTTAGGGAGTGGATATTGTGTACTTTTTCTCAGGCTAAAAGTCTAAGTTGACGGTGGCTTCTATTGTGATATATTAGAAAAAATGAGCTGATCGGTTGGGAATAAAAGAAAGATTGGAAAGTCATGTACCGGGTAAGAGAGAAGGAGAAAAAGCTGCCTTAGTATTAGTTGAAAAAAGAAAAAGAAAAATGAGTTTGAAAATAAGGCACAAGCTGAAAAATGAAGAGCAAATACCTACAAAGCTTGAAAATAAGGAGTAAGGGAGAACTATTTAAGAATGGTTGAGTTTCTAAGGTGAAAGTGTTGAAAAACCTGTTCAAGGTTGGCCTTTAGTCATTAATTTCCCAAAATGCCACACTAAAGCCCCATGAACCTATGTTACAAGCCTATGAAGTCCTAAAGTGTTCCTAATGCAATCACTCAACAGTTCGAGTTGTCTGAGTATGGGCAAGCTATGGTATTGGTCATTATGCATGAATCTCATTTGTGAGAGTGAGTATGCTTGCACAATCCTTGGAATAACTTTGAAGGCATATTAAGTGAAAAAGGGATTTCTTTTTATGAGGGCATTTGCGTTGCATGGTTAGCATTTGACTTGTTCAGTGAGTGTGATTTGTTGATACTCCTTAAATTGTCATAGTTGGATTGCCAAATGCATCAATGTGTTGTGGTTTTCTTAGTAGCTACATGATCATGTTTTGAAAATGCTAGTATGGGTACCTGAGTTAAAATTGATGCAACATATATGCTAGTAGGATGATTGCTATGTATTACTCATTATCTATCTAGATTGAGTCGTCGCTTGAGGACAAGCAACAATTCTAAGTTGAGGGTGTTGATGTGCTGTAAAAATACTACACATTTTGTGCCTAAAGCACCAGATTTTGTGTGTTCTCAATGCAACTTTTTACGGTTTCTATTTATTTTGTGCTTATTTTTGCAAAAAATACATGTTGGCCTGATTTTGGGGAAAGGTTGCACATTTTGCTGAATTTGAGGATCTACAAGATCTACTACGAGTCGTAGCCCAAGCTACGAGTTATAGGGGATGATCGTAGCAAAACAGTTTCCGAAATCAAAAGCTGAGAAATTGAAGTTCAGCCATACGAGCCCAGGGTATGAGTCGTAGTCCTCACTACGACTCGTAGAAAGGGGCCTCATTGTAGTGTTTATTTGAAAGTGGACCAAGAAATGCAATGGTGGACTATGAGAAGGCACTACGAGTCAAACATCACTCTACGACTCGTAGAGGTGGATCATATCAGTGAAGTCCAAAATGCCAAGTTCTGATAAGGATAGCCCAATTACTATTTGTAGGTCACCCTATGAGCCGTAACTAAGAGTTGTAACAGTTGCCGATCTAAAATTTTAAATTATTTTAAGGACCATTTTGTAAATAGTATAAATATTATATGTTAGGGTTTTTGAAAAATAGAAGACAATTACACAAGTTTTTAGAGAGAATTTAGAGAGAGAAACTCAGAATATTAGATGGTTTTAGACTAGGGTTTCAGTTTGTAGACTCAATTTAGAGATTTTGAATCACTTGTTAATCAATTTCATCACTCAAGCTTTTGATTCTAAGAAGGGTTTCCTTGTTCTTCATTATTCTTGGGTAATTTCTCAACTATGTTTATTTCATTCATTGTTTATTTTCTTGCCCAAGTCATGAGTAGCTAAACCCCACCACTTGGGTGTTGCGGGAACCATGAGTAGCTAGCTTAATAACCCGGATTATTTTCACCTCTTGAGTTGGGTATTTGCATGTATTATCCATTTTCCATAATTTTTCTTGTTGATTAATGGTGGCCAACATTAAATCCCGCCTAGTGTCATGATCCCTGCCAAGGTAGCGATGAATAGGAAAAGGAAATAGGTGACAAAGCTCGATTGATATGTTCTCATATAATCAACCAAACCCGACCAAGGAGAGATTGACTGGGGCAATGGGTAATGGTTAGTTGGCACACTATGGTAGTCGGCCAAGCGCCATAGTGAAACTTGACCTTCACTTTTGCCCAAGGGTTGGAAGAACCTAAGTTACCATCTTGCATCCAATGTCCTAATTTAAGTTGTTTTATCCAGGGTGTTTGAGTTAGTGAATCATGGGAACACAATTTCCCAAGTTGCTCTCCAATTTGATTGTCTAGTTTATTTATTAGTACAGTTTAGTTTCTGATAAATAATTTCAAATCCCCCCTCCTTTAATTGAGAATAGAGTTAATTTATGTTTGAAATGATTATTGGTGAATCAATGCGAAAAAACCCCGTATTCCCTTGGGATTCGACCCTATCGTACGCTTAGGTATTATATTTGACAACGATCGCTTTATCCTCAAAGTGAGAGGTACTGTTTGAGCGTGATCACTAGGAAACCCTAGCCTACCTAGTAGATGATTTCTCACTTCGTGAATTTATACACCTGGGCTTTTCCCCTGCTAATCACTTCCTGATGCTTCTTCGCGATTAAAATACAATTCACAAGGTTAACACAGTCACATTGGCTGTAAGATCTAAATATTGGTGAGATTATGCCAATAGCACCCCAAATAGGAGGAAATAGTGCCAATACCTAAAATCCCAAACAAATGCCCATAAAAAGATTCCCAAGTCACCCCAACTCTGTAGCTAGAATTTCAGCCTAGAAAGGATCCCAGTCGGGCGAGAAATGTCTAAAAAATGAGGTTATATTCTTTATCAAAATACATTTCATTCAATGCATTCTCAATCAAATTTTAGGGAATATATTTAAATTTATCAGAACCCAAGAGTACCAAAGCAATCCTCTTGGAAAGTAAAACAACTTAGGCTCAAATTTCACTTAATTCCGTCATGAATTGACCAAGCTATTAAAATGAGAAGCTTTCACACAATTCAAGAATATAATCAGCTAAAATGGCATTTTTACCTCAAAATACGCTCCAAAATCAGAATCTGTCACCTCCATAGCATTCCTTGTGAAAATTCAAGTCATGTATCCTTTTGAATCGACAAAATCGGAGTTGTATCTCAGTTTTTATGCTTGAAAGAAGATAGAGATCAGGGTTGTTTGTGTCATACCTTAAATAGGCCATACATTGCACTCATACACTTTCTAAACATGGAGCCTTATAGCTGCCCTCCTCCATGAATGAGGACATGACCTAGTGAACACAAAGGTCTTTCCCCATTGCCTTCTCTATGTGGAGATTTATTTTTCTAGTATTGCACCAGTAATTGCAAAAACTTCCTCGGCCATGTCCAGGCCATCTAATGTCAATTTTATATAAACAAATAGTATAACCACATGGATTTTTGATGTGATGGATCCAACATCTTCGTCAAAATTCCCAACGGAGCATCCTACGAAAAAATAAGGGTCTCCCTTCCTTCTCACTAATTTTAGCTAAAAGAACTGAGGGAATTAAAACACAATCAGAAGCCCCTGCAAATTGGTTAAAGATCCTTTCAAACCATTTTCAATGTTCTAGAGCTGACAACGCCATCAAATTTCTATTTCTGAGCATGTTTATCTAGGTTTCACAGAAAAGCACTTTTTAGCTTTCAATTGAACTAATTTTGCAACATTTGACTCATATTCATATTGGGACCCCCAATCCTTGGACCAACCACTGTCCTAGCCTAAACGACCGTTCTGAAACTGATGAAACTTTCAGAATCCCATTCTAAGGCTTTTTACAAGGACTTTATTAGAAATCTCATTTTTATAGCTATAGCTTCTCATTAACTTGCCAATTCACATAATTCACAATCAATTCAACCCATAACCATCCGAACCGTCCCAATAAGCCCTAAAAGGTTTGAGGTTACCATGCATAAGCTCAAATTAGCACAATGACCACGAAATGTAGAAATGAATGAGAAAATCATTACACATGCACAAGCAAACAAGCCAAAACATGTACTAAGTCCGATACCTAATCAAATCATTATTATTTCCATAGCAGACAGTACTTGAGCCAACCATAAGTGTTCTTGTATAAAGCATAGCATTCGAGCCAATTATTTGTATTCTTCAACCAGGTGTGGAAATTGAGCCAATCGTTATTGTTTCCATACAAGGAATGGTACCCGAGTAAACAATTAGTATTCCTGTACTAGCAATAGTTAGTCACAAAGAACTTGCACAACGACAATCCCAGTTACAATGAACATGCACAATGACACTCACAATCACATTTCATGAGATTATTAACATGATTTTATTTCACATTCATCCCTTATGGTTTCCCTAAATGAATTACACAAGTAATACAAAAAAATAATTAACATGCACACATCACGTAACTTAGAAAATAAGAACCTTCACCTACCTCAAAACAAACTTGAATGCTCAAAAGAATTAGAGTTTTATCTTTTTATAATGCCTTGGTTTGATCATGGTATAAAATAATAAATAAATATTTTATATATGTAAAAGAAAACTAGGTAAATTATCTGCTCTTCGCTCAGGGGTGAACTATCTCAATAGTTTTGCCCATGATCGTTTTCCAATGGTAAATTATAATATCTTTTTAATCCTACATCCAAAAGAATTAATTTTAAGTATTAATACATTTTATTATTAATTCAATTTACTCTATCTTCTTCATCATCTTAGATGTTATTCCTCAAATAGTAAATCTATTCAAAATGAATAAAAGATCTATTATTATGTAACTCTCGGTAATGACCCTCCAGGTCATTTCTATGATTTTACAGTTGCTATATTGATTTGAGCATATGTAAATTGTCCTCGGGCCATTGGTGATTTATTGGAACTATTGGGGTGATTATTGGTTGGATTATTTGGGAGTTATGTGGATTTTTGAGTTAACTGGGATGTTATACCTGTAAAATGAGTTTTTTGGTAAATTCCTAGTAAAAAGACTCAGATAGAATTCTGACATTTTCATTAGATCAAAAATGGTAGAATTAGGATAGGAGCATGTTTGGTGCAATTATATCAGGATTGCAAATTTGGCTGTCGAAACCGATTAATAGATGACTAATTCAACATCCTCAAAAATTGTGCCCTAGATGAGAATCTTGATAGTGTAAAAAACTATTTTAGACTATAATGACACCTCATTTGATATCGAGGATGTCCGGAAGCGATTTGACCCCCCTCCCCCCAAGGGGCTTTCTGTTAAAAGTTACCTGTAAAAAAGTGGGACCCTTACTTTGTCATTAGAAGCTCAATTGAAAATTTTGACTACACCGTTGGATCTGGAACTTCGAAATCCATAGGGTTACATATTTTGTTTGCAAAAATCAGAGTCCGAACGAGTTCAAAACATCGAAAAAAGGGATTGAAGGATTAATGGGAGAGAGGGAGATAACATGGCAACTCTACTAGTTGCCACACGGTGTGATCTGATGCTACCACATAACAGTAAGCTATCAGCAATGTGGCTATATATATATTCCCTCTCAACTTTACACCATGATTCTAAGTTTATTTTTCATATGTATTGAGTAATTAAAAAGGTTAAGTGACTCAAATTTTCATGAGGAATGTCGTGGAAGTGTCAGATTCAGATTTCAGGGCACAGGAGACTTCCTTTGGCTGAGCATGAGTAGCTCTGGCTTCGTCACGGTCTTCTTCCTTTTGATGTTCGTCTTTTGCTTTCAAACAATGGCCTTGTACAATATAATTACATATTTGTAGGAGCACTCTTTGTTTATATATTATCATGTTTATTGATACATGTATATGATATGTCCTTGCGTCTATTGTAGCTCCATTCAGTTGACTTCCAAGTTCTGGGTAGGCTATGGTTATTTATATTATTTTTTTGGGTATGGTTATGTCTAGAGGGTTAGGACGGGTACCCTAGGGTTAGATAATTGGCTTTCCTATAGGTGGGATCTAGCAGGTACCACCATGATTGGGATTGGGTCGCGATGAATTGGTAGCAGAGATTACGATTCACTGGTCTCAGTTGTACAAAGCTATCAACTAGTAGAGTCCAATGGATGGGTGCGGAGATGTTTGTGGCTTATCTCTAGGAGGCTACAGGATGTTTAAGAATTTTCCTATGTTGTTGATTCTTATTATGCGTCTTTCAATGGTTTTTCGATTTCTGAGAACTTGGTGTCATTCATTCCTTTGTGTGGATATCGCATAGAGGTCAGACTTTGGGTAGAGAAGTGTTGCATCGTCGGTCCCTGATCGAGAGAAGCGCTAGAGCCCATTGAGAAGGGGTGGGATGCCCTCGAGTTTTGACAGCCAGATAGGCAGCCTAAAGGTGGTGAGAGTGTGGGAGCCTCAAAGACAGTCTTCATGATATATTACTTGATGGATGGTGGCTATGAATCGTACTTTGGGAGATATTATTGGGGATGGAATTTTGTGATGCATGTGTTCGTATGCCAGTTGCTAGTCAAAAGTTATGTAGGCTGTGAGCACTCCTGATAAAGATTCTTTTAAGGAGATATACGTCGCATCGGGAGTAATACTAAGCATTGGCGCTCTTTGTGTATCCGTCCTTGATTATTTATCTACTGGTTTGACTTGTGAGGTTTCCTAAGCTAATAAATATGCAATGCCAGCTGAGATTTTGAGTAATTGTCACCTATTGTACGATTATACCCTATTAAAGGCTAAATGTAAGCCAAAACCCTATGGTGTATACATATGATCATTTGGGTACTTGGCTATTTGAATGGGTAGCCTGATACTAGTGTGTATCATATTTGAGAGTCCGGTCGTCGATTATACCCTTGCCTACACCTGGTTTCTCCATGGTTATGACTCTATTGTGATGATTTTATAGATATATGATTCTCCTGATCCTTTGGTGACTGGATTGTGAGATGAAGGCTATGCTCGAGGGGTTTAGTGGGATTGTCTACTGTTGGATGTGATATTATTGTGTTATCAGCTGAGCTACCGACTACTTTTCCTTGGGGACTTGTTATGATTGTTAGCTAGTTGGGATTGTGTTGTCTAGATCCCTAGCTATGCTTGCTAGTGGGAATGTTGATCATTTTTGTTGGGTTGCCCGGTAATTAGGCTATAGTTTTACATTGTTAGCTTCATTTCTTAGTTGTCACCTACCTGAGTAGGGGTTCCGAGCTTTTTTATCCTGGGTCAAGTATCGACGTAGTGCAAGGCCCCTTGAATTATTGGTGGATTTGGTGTGATGATTCTCCAAGACTGTGATGCGTGAATCGAGCGATATAGTTGGGTGGCTTTGGTTTAATATTTCTTTGGGGTGGATTGAATTATTTTTATTATGCAATTATCGATGTGATAGTCCAATTAGTTGGGTTAAGCCTATTGAGCCAGGCCTGCACGATATAGACTTACTACAGGCTGCTTTAGCCAAGTTATGGGGTATTACAAATAGACTGAGGCTAGCTCCGAGTTGGCACCAAGGGTTATGCCGACCATGAACATCAGTTTGTACAGTTTGAGATTTGAGATAGAGCAGTTCTGAGGGTGTCACCCTAGAGAAGAGTAGTACGGGTTGGATGGTGGGGTAAGCTTAGCCCCAATATACTAGCCCTTGAGGTTCTAAGGCAGGTTGTACCAGTTGCATCGGAGTTCGCCTACCTCAAGCTTGTTCTACGATACATCCTATTTTCTGCATATCAATGATGTTCTGGTGTATTCCGAATGAGCTACTTGTACTCCTGTGTATTTTTATGGAGTTAGATGATGGTCGGATATTGTGGAGGAAGGTTTTGGTGGTGGATGTTCTAGATATTGTACCTAAACTTTCTTTGTGGCCCTTGTGAGTGGTTGATTGTGCGGTCAGGTTGACTAGGTGCTGTGTAGCAAGAATTTTTTTACTTATAAGCACCAGCAGCTACTGTACAAGTTCTTGTCAAGGGTTGGTTGTTAAACATTAAAGAATGGGGGCAAATGGTAATAGCTATTAAGGAAAATGTTTGAGAGGTGATATACAAATGTCTGGGTACGAAGGGATGTACTGAGAGTCATTTGAGTGGGTGGGCTACGGGGTAATTGCTGCATTGGTGAATGTTTGGTTGCAATGTCGGGTAGATTGGACAATAAGGAAAAGGAGTTTTGGCTCAGTGTGTAAATGTGAACATTTTAGCCATCTGATAAGGTTCCTCACTGTACACATCTTTCACGTTTTTCTCTCTTTTTCCTACTAATCAAAGGTAAAACTTTTATCCTTGTCTTCAATTAATTGATTTTCCATTGATTTCATATTTTGAATTACATTCTTTTAATTGTTTTGTCGTCCCTTTACTCAATTAATCAAGTTTTACTGGATACATATATACTTCTTAATTTTTATAATTCAACCATGGATACATGGATGACTATCGTGGTAGTAATTAAAGCCCAGTGAAGAGATTGATGCACAAAAGAGAAGTGATGGCATCATCATGGTAGAAATAGAGAGCCGATATTTGTTAATGATGGTAACTACAAAATTTCTTTTGGTTGTATTTGTTTCTTAAAACTTTTTGAAATACTATTTAATTTCAGTTGGACTTTTTACATCTAATATTTTTTTGTTTCAAATATTTAATTTCTCAATTTGAAAAACAATGATTAAGAGGTCTTGTAATTAATGAAATTGAGATTTTGGCTAAAGCGCTTCTCTTGTCAGATACTTTAATCAAATGATGTATATCTAATAAATACTAATTCTACTCTACTAGTTATTATTTTTTAATGATTTTTTATGCAGATTTTCTTTTAAGTGGGTGTACTGTAAAGAGGACATAGTGGGTTATGGATCTAAGACAAAAGGCATTCAACATCTACCTATTGGTTCCACAAATTCTAATGAAATGTATTTCTTTTTCTTCCTTTTTATCAAATCATGACCTTGCATTAAAATTATAGTAAGTGCTTTTACTTTTATAATAATCACCGAATAGGTGTTATTGTTTTGTTAACTCTAAATGTTAGTTACTACTGCAGTTAGATTTTATTTAATTTTATGTCAATGGTGATGCATTGTGTACATTTCATTTAGATTCAAATATTTTGTCCTATCATTAGAGTTGATAATATGACTTTGTCAACCTTCTAATTGCTGTTGGCTAAGAGGAATCTAATAGGAAGCTTGGCTTTTAAATTTCTCTGTGGTAAAGTTATTGAGTTGGTTTTTAGATAGTCATTCACCTAATAGTTATTATCTCAAAAAGTCATTTTCTCTGTTGAAAAATTTTGATTCACGAAGAAATGTTCCTTTCAAACAATAACTATTAGTTGAGAGATTACATGAGAAATCAACTATAAAACTATCTTAGTAATCATGTTAAATTTTTGGCTATTTCATACTTCAATTTAGTAATTTTAAGTATCAGTATTAATCTTTTACAAAAAGGGTTGTGATGGATGTTTCCAATCACTAAAAGAAAATAGTATTCTATTGAATCTGTCAAAAAATCAGTTATTCGCCTTCACGTTGTCACACCTCACAATTTTACTCTTAAGATCTGGAAATTAGTCGTCGCAAATACATAAGATTCAACATAGTAATGCATTACCTGTACTTCAATTTTTAAGGATCATTAATATAGGTGGGAATTGTGTTGGAAGTGAATTCGGGTCATGAGAGCCCCCTAATGCTTACTTGAGTTCCAAAACCTTCCTACTGGTTAAGTTTTTTACTTTGGATTGTGCAAGGATCAACTTTAAATAACCATAACTCTTAGCATAAAAAACATTAGGTAGCATATAACCTACCAAATGAAAGCTCTTTGAATTAATTAGCTTTCCAATGCAACTAGTTTTATCTCATTTGGAGTTCGAAGTCAAAGGTTATGACCGTTTTACTATAGATTGTTAGTGCAGAGTTGTTTGTACGACCAAGGTATACGGGTTATGGATTGAAATATGACCTATACTGTCAACTCATAGAATCACTTCTACAAGTCAATTTTTGAGTCCCAGGACTTATGGACCCAAATACGGGTCATAAAAACTTATGGGCTCGTAAAATTGATCCAGTGACCCAAAATATTGTCCAAAAACTTACTAATGGGTTCCTACTGGTTGTAAAATCTTCTACGGGGTCATAGATGGACTCGTACCTGACTCAAACAATGATTTTAAAGAGGGGTACTTACGTCTTTTGTCATCCTTTAAGTCCAAACTTATCAGTTTTCACCAAAGTTAAACCCTAAAGCGTGATTCTTTATATCATTAACGTTCAAACACTCTCCAAACTCAGAATGTAGTTTCAAAAGGGCAAAAGCTAGGGCTTTCAAGCACTTTCTTTACATTTCTTCAAGAACCTAATTCCCACAAAATTTAAGGCCTACAAAAATCTTTTTCACTATTCATCATCATGTAACTACCAGTTTTCTCCGAGTATCAAGCTATTAGTTGGAAACAAGATTTCTATATTTTGAGAAATTATTCTTGTTTATGCTATTTTTGAAGAAAAGCATGAAATTTACGGATTTTTCTACTATAACGAGGTCTTAGGTTGAGATACTAGTTTTCATTGATAAACTAGTTGAACCCTAAAGTTACTATGAAAATCTATAAAATTCCAATTCTTGCTTCAAACATAAGAAAAAGCGTTAGCATAAATATTTTATAAGAAGTAAAGCATGAAACCTTTGATTTTAGATAGTTTTGAGAAACGTCAAGAGAATGCTAATTTGGGCTAAGTCCCCAAATAAAGTAATACCTAGAGTAGATTATATTCTTTTAAGTATGAACATTATACAGTTATTTTTGGGAGTAGTATTTAGCACCGATATGAGTGAGAGTAATAACTTGAACTCATAAACTATGTAGCCGGCGTAGGATAGGATTGTACCAAAAGTACAACTTCTTATTGCCGCTGAGATGACCCAATTTTGGGATGGATCCACTCGCCTAGTTTTCTTACCTTACATTGGCAAAGTATGGGATGCCTCTGGCAGCGTGGGCAAGACATTGTATCATCATGAAGCTCATAAGTGATGGTTGTCGGTTAGAGAAACTCCCCA
>JAPFFP010113982.1:0-18346 GCA_026153255.1 Solanum medicagineum | reverse complement strand
CCCCTCTTTTTTCGATGTGGGATTCGCCTAAGTGAGCTACAGGCGTTACGTATCGTCGTCCCTGCACTCACCCCCCGCAGGGACTCAGCATCCTCACTGAGGTTTGCCCCACCACCGTACTAGCAGAGAGTCGGCTCTGATACCACCTGTAAGTGCAGGGATGGTGATACGTAATGCCTGTAGCTCACTTAGGCGAATCCCACATCGAAAAAAGAGGGGGCGTTTCTGGGCTATTTGAAGGGGCTTGGAACTTCTATGTGCATAGGCCTTTTCCCGGGGAAACCTAGGGGAAACAAAACCGTGCGCTGGTGCATGGGCGACCCATGGCTGGCAAAGCAGACAATATATGCACGTGGGGTCCGGGCTGTTACAGGTGGTATCAGAGCCGACTCTCTGCTAGACGGTGATGGGGCAAACCTCAGCGAGGACGCTGAGTCCCTACGGGGGGTGAGTGCAGGGACGGCGATACGTAACGCCTGTAGCTCACTTAGGCAAATCCCACATCGAAAAAAGATGGGGAGTTTCTGGGCTGTTTGAAGGGGCTTGGAAACTTATATGTGCATAGGCCTTTTCCTGGGGAAACCTGGGGGAAACAAAACCGTGGCTGGTGCATGGGCGACCCATGGCTGGCAAAGCGGACAATATATGCACGTGTGGGGTCCGGGCTGTTACAGGATGATTCCCTTAGGATGTGTATTGACTACCAACAACTCAATTGGGTTACCATTAAGAAGAGGTATCCTCTTCCAAGGATTGATGATATGTTTTAGAAATTGCAAGGGGCTAGCCATTTCTCTAAGATTGATCTTCGCTCTAGGTATCATCAAGTGAAGGTGAGGGAGTGTGATATTCCCAAGACGGCCATTCAGACTAGATATGGGCATTATGAGTTTGTTGTGATGTCTTTTCGGGTGACTAATGCACTGGCCATCTTCATGGACCTTATGAATAGGGTCTTCAAACCCTACCTTGACTCCTTTGTTGTGGTCATCATTGAAGATATTTTGTTCTATTCTCGTGGTGAGGAGGCGCATAGGGCTCATTTGAGGGTTGTGTTGTGAAGATTGAGGGAGGAGAAATTGTATGCTAAATACGAAAAGTGTGAGTTTTGCTTGAACAAAGTTCCTTTGGTAGGGCATGTGGTATCGGGGGATGATATAAAGGTGGATCCTAAGAAAATCAATGTGATTAAAAATTGGCCTAGACCGTTGACGCCGTCGGACATTAGGAGTTTCTTGGGCTTAACGGGGTATTATCGGAGGTTTGTCAATGGGTTCTCTTCTATTGCTTCCCCTATGACAAAATTGACTCAAAAGAAGGCTAAGTTTGTGTGGACCGATAATTGTGATAAGAGCTTCCAACCCTTGAAAGATAGGCTTGTATCGGCTCCTATATTGTCACTACTGGATGGGCTTGAGGGGTTTGTGGTGTACTGTGATGCTTCTAGAGTTGGTTTGGGTTGTGTGCTAATGCAAAATGGTAAGGTGATAGCCTATGCTTCTGGGAAACTCAAAGTGAATGAAAAGAAATACCCTACTCATGATCTCAAATTGGCTGCCATAGTGTTTGCTTTGAAAATTTGGCGACATTATTTGTATGGGGTGCATGTGGTTGTATTCACCGACCATAAGATCCTCCAATATGTCTTCACTCAATAATATCTCAACTTGAGGAAAAGAAGGTGGCTAGAACTTCTTAAAGACTATGATATAAATGTGTATTATCATCTGGGTAAGCCAAATGTGGTGGTGGATGCCTTGAGTAGGGTGTCTACGTGTAGCCTAGCTCATGTAGGTGGACAGAAGAAGATGGATGGGGAAGTGCATAGGTTGGCTAGGTTCAGGGTTAGATTGGCGGAGGTTGGTAGTGGTGTTGTTGTTGTGGATGGTTCTAGGTCTTCCTTGGTTGATGAGGTGATGGTAAAAAGATCTTGATTCCTCCTTGTTAGAGTTGAAGGCCTTGGGGAAAGAGGGTAAGGTGGAGGTTTTCTCCCGGGGGGAGATGGTGTCGTTAGGTACCAAGGTAGGTTGTCTGTACCGTGTGTTGATGGCTTGATAAAAAATATCCTTGATGAGGCCCATAACACTTCTTATTCTATCCACCCCGGTGACACCAAAATGTGTAGAGATTTGACGGATGTGTATTGGTAGGGAGGCATGAAAAGGGACATTTCCAAATTTATTTCCGGCTGTCATAGTTGTACAGGGAAATGGATTTGGTTCATCCGGTATTTCATGTGTCAATGTTGAGAAAATGTGTGGTTGATCCGAATGCTATTGTGCCTCTTGATGTTGTGGGTGTGGTTGTAGATTATTTGACGTATGAAGAGGTTTTGGTTTAGATTTTGGATAGGCAAGTGAAGAGGTTGAGAAACAAAGAGGGGGCTTCTGTTAAGGTCCTTTGAAAGAATCAACAAGTTGAGAGTGCTACTTGGGAGGCCGAAGCGGACATGCAAAAGCGATATTCTTACCTTTTCCACTCCACTCAAGCCTATGATATTGATCTATGTCCTTCATATGATCTCAAGTCTTAAGCTCATCCCTCATGTCATTGCATATGTTCATGTTTAAATTGACAAGTTCATGATAATTTTACACTTACAATGAGATTTTTTAAATGATGTTTAAGTGCATTGTTGCATCTCTATGTGGGCTGAAAGTGTCATGTTTATGTCTCTCATATACGTCGCTTTGACATTCGGGGATGAATGTTCCCAAGGGAGAGATTGTAACGACTCCAAAAAGTGCCTGAATATGTGCATCGAAAGTGCCTGGAATCATAATTTCTATATATCTCAAAATCTGTGCATGCTATTGAAAATACGATTTCATATTCTTGCTCGGGGGGTCCTTTTGAGTAGAAAATAGGTCTAACCCCGATTTAAGATCAAACGTTTATCAATTTCAATTTTCCAAGTGACGATTTCCAAAGAGCTTTTCGTGCCCCTGGCACGACATGCCAAGGGTGCGCAGATGAAGAAACTCTGTTCTCGCGTCCTGTCTACGACGCGGATATGTATATTTATTATCTAGTTATTTTTCTTGCAGTCCAAGACTTTGAAGTCTTGGGCCTAAGTGTTCCAAAACGTAAAAATCACTACACTTAGCCATTTTTCACCCTTATATCATTCTAAATATTTCTCAATACTCATTCAAACACTTAGCCAAATATTTTACTCTTAAACTCAAGCCTCAAAACTATTTCAAGATTCACAAGGATTGCACACAAGCTTCAAGTCTCCATCTTCAATCTTCATCAAATTCATCTCCAAAACTAAGGTATGTGGGTTTCTTTCATGGGTTCCTTTCACCTGTGATGCCCAAGCCTCCTTTTACCCTAAGTAGCATGATTTAAAGATGATTTACTCATTGGTTTTATCTGTTATGAAAATCACTGCACATTATGTTGGGCTTATGAAATTGTGATTGTTTTACTTTGTTTTAAGCTATGAATCTAAGATTTATTGTAAGATTTGATGAAAGGTTTTGATGCATATTGCTTGACGATGTTACCAAGTATCTATTGAAGGTTTTACATTGAATTTTCTTGCATGATTTCACTTTTGAATTGCATGATTTTGCACTATCACTACACACCCTCTAAGTGTTTGATAAAATGTTCGGTTATGGTTTCTTGAGAAATTGAAGGGCCTATGCATGTATTGTGAGTGGAATAACTATATGATGATGAAATGATGATGAAAGGGAATGTGTCTATATGATGATGAAAGGAGTGTATATATATGATATTATCTCTATAATGTTAGGGATGACCAAGCCTAACTCGGGGGTTATAGGCCCGGGTAACCTTGTTGGGGGTTTGTACTCATCAACCTTGTTGGGGGATTTGTACTCCATCAACCCGTTGGGGGGTTTGTACCTCATTCGCCTATCCAAGGGGGTGGTAGGTCTTAACTTGCACTATAATGGTCACTCCTTACACTCGTTTTATGTTCTATATAAGCATGATTTTTACTTCAAGCATCATTCTTACATGTCATATTGCTAGTATGTTATCTATTGCCTATGATTATGCATTTTTCCTATGATACCTATTATTTGTTGCATTGTATCCTACATACTTAGTACATTCAAATGTACTAACGTATACTTTATGTCTACATAATGTCACCATGTAGGAACCGGTGCACCGCTTGATCATCCTCCTCCTCCTCCACGTGGCTAGTTCGATTGTTCTACAAGCTTGTTGGTGTGTCCTCCACTTTGCTTATGAACTCTTGTTATGTATTACGACAATCTTCATTTTGTTATGTATTGACTATGAGGGTGAGATTGGTTTCTTGTCTTAGCCCCCACTCTTATCTATGTAATACCTCGGTTATCAAGGGTGGTAGGGTATGATGATCCACCAACCAATTGATGGGGTTGGTACCTCATCACCAAGGATAGTAGGATACGACGATCTACCAATATTATAGTGGTCTTTTCTTGCACATGTATTATGTTCTATATAAGTATGAATTACTACATAGCATCTCACATGCATGTCATATTGTTATATGTTACTCATTGCCTATGCTTATGCATTTCGATTATGTTACTTATCTCTTGTTGCATTGCTCATTACATACTTAGTACTTTCGAACGTACTAACACATACTCTATGCCTACATAATGTCACCATATAGGAACCGGTACCCCACTTGATCATCCTCCTCCACGCGGTTAGTACGACTTCTGTCAAGCTCTTTCTTGAGTCCTCCATTTCGGGGACGATGTTTATGATCTCATACTATGTTCAAGACTATCTTCTTTTATATATATCTTTACTACGCGGGTAAGCCCGCTAGCTTGTCTTGGCCCCCGCTTTTATCTTTGTAGTAGAGGTGTTGTTGGACATGTCATGTGTAATGTTATGAGCTTTGACTCTTTCTTGACTCTTGATGTTTGTGATATGGAAGTTGTCCCTTAGCCCTGTTGTCCATATTTTAATCTATTGTTGTTGTATTTTAATGCTTTCCTGACCAAGAATGTATAATAACATGTTGAGTGGCTTGCTTGGGGTCCCTTCGTGTTCCCATGCGTCATGTCATGTCTAGACCCTTGGCAAGGGTCGTGACAAACTTGGTATCATAGCACTAGGTTATTAGATCTTCGGAGTCCAACTCACCGTATCGATTAGAGTCTTGGTCATGGTTGTGTTGTGCACCACAACTATGAGCTAGAGGCTATGAGGCGTTTAGGAAATGTTTCCTTTCTTCTTATTCTATGTCATACTATAGACATTGAGGTAAGGTTTACCCCCCCCCCCAAAGAATGTCCTTTGCTATGCTAGATCATGCCTAGCACGAGAGGAAGATAAGCTCGCACACTCGAGGAGCAACAGGCTAATGGAGAGCTTTGGGATGCTCTCAATTTTGCTTGCACAAGTTGTGGCTAACCAAGCCAACTAAGGGGACCAAGCCCCTCATGCTCCTACGTCGGCTTCTTGGGTGAGAGATTTCATGAGGATGAATTGCCTAGAATTCTATGGGTCAAAGGTGAGTGAGGACCCTCAAGAGTTCATTGATGAGGTTTACAAGATTTTGGCTATCATGGGCAGCACAAATATGGTGCAATCAATGGAAATAGGAGAAGGGGGTCAAAAATGTGGTACTTTAGGAGGACTTTAAGGCATCTTTCCTTAATCAGTTCTTTCCTCTTCAGTTCAGGGAAGCCAAATTGGTGGAATTTATGAATTTGAGACAAGGGTCTATGAGTGTGAGGGAGTATGCCCTCAAGTTCAACCAACTTTCAAAATATGCTCCACACTTGGTGGCCAACTCAAGGTTTAAGATAAACAAATTTGTGATGGCTGTTTCCGACATGGTGAATGAGGAGTGACGGTCTACCATGTTGATTAGTGATATAGAGTTGTCTCATGAGATGACCTACGAAAAACAAATGGAGGAGTAAAAGTTGAGGAAGAGGAGGAGTCATGAGGCAAAGAGGGCTCGTTTTGAGGGAAAGTTCTAAAGCCGAAGGGGTGGCAGGTTCCACCAAGGTCAAGGGTCTTCTCATGCTTCTAATAAGGGATTTTCCAATGAATTCCCAAAGGCCTAAGGTGTTGGTGTTGTGGTTTCTAATGATGTGTGTCCAGATGTGGTAAGGGTCACAAGGTCCCATACTTGAGAGACACTAATGCATGCTATGGTTGTGGGGAAGTGGGTTACAAAAAAGTTGATTGCCCTTGTGATTGCAACATGGGTAAGGATGTTCGTCCTAAGGCAGGTGTGCCAATGTAGTTCCTTTGGATAGAGGTGGCTGATAAGATGGTGCCCCAAGGCACAACCGGTTTTATGCTTTCCATGGAAGGCAAGGGCTTGATGAGGTGCCCGACGTTGTTACCATTATGTTGAAAATCTTTGATTTTGATGTGTATGTATTAATTGATCCGGGTGTCACTCTTTCTTTTGTCACCCCCTTTGCTGCCAAAAA
Organism: Solanum medicagineum; assembly: GCA_026153255.1. Taxonomy (NCBI): domain Eukaryota; kingdom Viridiplantae; phylum Streptophyta; class Magnoliopsida; order Solanales; family Solanaceae; genus Solanum; species Solanum medicagineum. Next base: position 11,909 of record JAPFFP010113982.1, on the reverse strand, counting down.
GTTCCATGTTGAGTCCGAATTGTTGTGTGAATCATATAAGGTTTCTACTAATATTGGTGCATCTATTGTTGCTAGAAAGGTCTACAGTAATTGTCCCATTTGCATCTTGCATAAAATAATGCCTTGTGATCTTGTTGAGTTGGACATGGTTGATTTTGGTGTCATTCTTGAGATGGATTGGTTGCATGCATACTATGCCTCTATTGATTGTAGAACCCATAGGGTCAAATTCCAATTCCCAAATGAACTTGTCCTTGAGTGGGAGAGTTAAGATGAGGTGGTCAAGGGTAGGTTCATCTCCTGCATTAAGGCCCGTATGTTGATCTCTAAGGGATGTCTTTATCATCTTGTGAGAGTTAGGGATATGGAGTCCAAAGTCCTTCCCATAGAGTCGGTTCTGGTTGTAAATGAGCTTCTTGATTTGTTTCAGAAGGACCTTCTCGGTGTTCCTCCCGAAAGGGAAATAGACTTTGGTATAGACCTCCTCCGCGATATGCAAACAATTTCTATTCCCCTTTACCATATGGCCCCGATGGAGTTAAAGGAGTTGAAGGAACAATTAAGGGACTTGTTGGAGAAGGGTTTCATTAGGCCTAGCCAATCACCTTGGGGTGCACTAGTGTTGTTTGTGAAGAAGAAGGATGGGTCTCGTAAAATGTGTATTGACTACCGACAACTTAATAGAGTCACCATTAAGAATAGGTATCCTCTTCCAAGGATTGATGATTTGTTTGACCAATTGCAAGGGGCTAGCCACTTCTCTTAGGTTGATCTTCGGTCAGGGTATCATCTAGTAAAAGTGAGGGAGTGTTATTCCTATGATGGCCTTCCGGACTGTGTATGGGCATTATGAGTTTGTTGTGATGTCCTTTGGGTTGACCAATGCACTAGCCATCTTCATCACTCTAATGAATAGGGTCTTCTAATCCTACCTTGATTCGTTTGTTGTGGTTTTCATTAACGATATTTCGATCTATTCACATAGTGAGGATGAGCATATAGGTCACTTGAGGGTAGTGTTGTAAAGATTAAGGGAAGAGAAATCGTATGCCAAATATGAGAAGTGTGAATTTTGGTTGAAAGAATTTGCCTTTCTAGGTCATGTGGTGTTGGGGGATGGTATTAAGGTAGATCCTAGAAAGACGGATGTGATTAGAAATTGGCCTAGACCATTGACCTCGTATGATATTAGGAGCTTCTTGGGCCTAGCAGGTTACTATAGGAGATTTGTGAATGGGTTATCTTCTATTTCTTCTCCCATGATAAAACTGACCCAAAAGAAAGCTAAGTTTGTGTGGACCGATGAGTGGAAAAAGAGCTTCCAAACCTTGAAAGGTAAGCTTGTGTACGCTTATATATTGTCACTACCGGATGGGCTAGAGGGGTTTCTCATGTATTGTGATGCTTCTAGAGTTGGTTTGGGTTGTGTTCTAATGCAAAATGATAAGGCCATAGCCTATGCTACTTGGCAACTCAAAGTGCATGAAAAGAACTATCCTACCCATGATCTTGACCTAGCCGTCATGGTATTTTCAATAAACATATGGCATCACTATTTGTATGGGGTGCACGTTGATGTGTTCGCCAATTAATAAGACCCTCCAATATGTGCTCTCCCAAAAAGATCTCAACTTGAGGCAAAGAAGGTGGCTAGAACTTCTTAGGACTATGACATGAGTGTGTATTATCATCCCGGTAAAGCTAATGTGGTGGCAAATGCATTGAGTAAGGTGTACATGGGTAGCCTCACTCATGTTGATGGTGGTGATAAAGAGATGGCTAGGGAGGTCCATCGGTTGGTTAGATTGGGGGTTAGGTTGGACGAAGTTGATAATGGGGGTGTTGTTGTTGATGGTTCTAAATCTTCATTCACAGAGGAGGTGAAAGCTAAGCAAGATCTTCACCCCGCTTTATTGGAATTGAAGGCATTGGTTAAAGAGTAAGGTGGAGGTTTTCTCCCAAGGGGGAGATGGTTCCCTTAGGTATCAAAGAAGATTGTGTGTGCCTTGTGTGGATAGCTTGAAGGAAAAAATTCTTGATGAGGCTCAATGTTCTTCTTATTCTATTAACCCCCGGTCTATTAAGATGCATAGGGATCTGAGAGAGGTGTATTGGTGCGGAGGCATGAAGAAAGACATTGGAATGTTTGTGTCCAGTTGCCATAGTTGCCAACAAGTCAAACCCAAACATCAAAGGCCAGGTGGCCTAACCCAAGACATAGAGGTTCCTACTTAGAAGTGGGAAGAGAGTAATATGGATATTATGGTTAGGTTGCCCAAGACTAGAAAACGTTTTGATTCCATATGGGTTGTGGTTGATATGATGATAAAATCGGCTGACTTTGTACTAGTTAAGACTACATATGGGGCTGAAGATTATGCTATGTTGTACATTCATGAATTGGTGAGGTTGCATGGGGTTCCTTTCTCCATCATATCAGATCGTGGTGCACAATTCACTTCACACTTTTATAGGTCTTTCCAAAGAGGTCTTCGAACCAATATAAAGCTTGGTACGACCTTTTACCCTCAAATGGATGTCCAAGACAAAAGAACTATCCAAACACTTGAGGAAATGCTTAGGGATTATGTATTAGAGCTTAAGGGTAGTTGGGATGATCATCTCCCATTGATTGAGTTTGCAAATAACAATAGCTATCATTCTAGTATTAGTATGGCTCCTTTTGAGGCTCTCTATGGTAGACGTTGTAGATCATTGGTTAGGTGGTTTGAGGTTGGAGAGGTGGCTCTATTGGGTCCGGATCTGGTTATCGATGCTATCGAGAAGGTAAGGATGATTAGAGAAAGGATTAGAACAACCCAAAGTAGCCAAAAGTCTTATGTCGATGTGAGGAGAAGGGATCTTAAATTCAAGGTTGGTGATTGGGTTTATTTGAAGGTGTCACCCATGAAGGGTGTGGTCCATTTTGGTAAGAAGGGCAAGTTAAGGCCTAGATATGTGGATCCTTATAGGGTGGTGAGAAGGGTTGGTAAGGTGGCCTATGAGTTGGATTTTCCTAGAGAATTGGAATTGGTTCATCCGGTCTTTCATGTGACTATGTGGAGGAAGTGTGTGGATGATCCTAATGCTATTTTTCCTCTTGATGTTATGGGGGTAGTTGAAGACAACTTGACATGTGAAGAGGTTCCAGTAGAGAAAACAAGTTGCTTCCGTTAAGGTCCATTGGAGGAACCAACAAGTCGAAGATGTTACATGGGAGGCCGAAGCGGATATGTACAAGCGATGACCTTATCTTTTTCACTCCACTCAAGGCTAAGGTATTGATCTAAGTCCTTTATATGAACTCAAGTCGTAAGTTCAGCCCTTATGTCATTGCATATGTGTATGTTTAAATTGACAAGTTCATGATGATTTTTATAGTTATGTTGAAATTTTTGAAATGATGTTTAAGTGCATTGTTGCATCCTTATGTGGGCTGAAATTGCCATGTTTGCATCTCTCATATACGTTTCCTTGACATTCAATGATGAATGTTCCTAAGGGAGAGATATTGAAACGACCCCAAGAAGTACCCGAAAATATGCCTCAAAAATGCCCAAAATCGTAATATCCATATATCTCAAAATCCATGCATGATATTGAAACTCCAACTTCATATTCTTATTCAGGAGGTCAAATTAAGGGGAAATGGGTCTAACCCTGATTTTAGAGCAAACGAATCACAATTTCATTTTTCCAAGGGCGTGTCTCAGTACAACTTTTGCCAAGTTTTTCTATCTCGGTCCAACGCCTTTGGGCCTTAGGCCTAAGTGTTCCCATGCGTGAAAATGTCTGTACTTAGCCTTATTTCACCCTCATATCATTAAAGTCATTTCCAAATAGTCACTCAAACACTTAGCCGATATTTCATCTCCAATTTCAAGTCTCAAAAGCTCATACGGATCTTAAGGTTCTCAATCAAGCTTCAAGTCTCCATATCCAATCTTGTTTTAAGGATTCTCCAAAGTCGAGGTATGTGGGTTTCTTTCATGGGTTCCTTTCACCCATGATACCCAAGCTCTCTTTTATCTAAAATTGCATGATTTAATGTTGATTTGCTCATAGGTCTTATCTATTATGAATTTCACTGAACACTTCTCAAGAGCCTCCTAACCTTCTCAAGAGCCTCCATAACCAAATCTGGTCCCAACAAAGCTATCTCACCAACCTCAAACCATTCGACCGGTGATGTACAACGTCTCCCATAAGGAGCCTCAAAAAGGGACCATAAGGATGCTAGCATGATAGCTATTGTTGTAGCCAAACTCAATCAAAGGAAGATGATCATCCCAACTACCTTTAAGCTCCAACACACATGCTCTTAGCATATCCTTTATTGGATGGTCCTCTCGGCTTGGCCATCTGTTTAAGGGTGGAAGGCTATAGAAAGCTTAACTGTAGTACTAAGACCCCTTTGGAAAGATCTTCAAAAATGTGAAGTAAATTAAGCCCCATGATCCGATATGATAGATAAAGGACCCATGCAACTTTACCAAGTGATGAATGTACAACTTTGCATAATCTTCAGCTCCATATGTTGTCTTAACCGGTAAAAGATGGCCGATTATGTCATCCTATCAACCACAACCCAAATGGAATCAAAATCCTTCCTAGTCTTGGCCAACCCAACCGGTTGGCCACAAAATCCATATTTATCTATTCCCACATCCAAGTAGGAACCTCAATGTCTTAGGTTAGGCCATCCAGCCTTTGATGTTCAGTTTTGACTTCTTGACAAGTATGACAATCGAAAACGAATTTGGCAATGTCCCTCTTCATGCTTCCCCACAAACACACATCCCTCAAGTCTTTATACATTTTTGTGGAACCGGAGTTGATAGAATAAGAAGAGATATGGGCCTCATCAAGGATCTTTTCTATCAAACCATCAACATACGGTACTCACAACGTACCTTGGTACCTAAGGGCACTGTCTCCCCCTTGGGAGAAAACCACCACGTTGCCCTCTTTCACCAAGACCTTCAATTCTAACAAGGAGGGATCAAGATCTTGTTTTTTCGTCACCTCATCAACCAAAGAAGACTTAGAACCATCAACAACAACCACAACACTATTAGCATCCTCTTCCAACCTAACTCCCAATCTAGCCAACCGATGCACCTCCCTAGCCATCTCCTTCTCATGACTATCAACAGGATCTAGGCTACCCATGTACACCCTACTCAAGGCATCTGACACCATATTTGCCTTACTCGGATGATAATGTACACTCATATCATAGTCCGCAAGAATTTCTAACTATCTCCTTTGCCTCAAATTGAGATCCTTTTTAGTGAGACATATTGGAGGCTCTTGTGATCGGTGAACACATCAATATGCACCCAATACAAGTAGTGATGCCAAATCTTTAATGCAATCATAACGGCAGCTAACTCTAGATCGTGGGTAGGGTAGTTCCTTTCATGTACTTTGAGTTTTCTAGAAGCATAAGCTATGACCTTACCATTTTGCATCAACACACAACCAATACCAACTCGGGAAGCATCACAATCACCACAAATTCCTCAAGCCCATCCGGTAGTGACAATATATGAGCGGAGACAAGCTTCTCTTTCAAGGTTTGGAAACTCCTTTCGCATTCATCGGACCATACAAACTTGGCCTTCTTTTGAGTCAATTTTGTCATAGGGGAAGCAATAGAAGAGAACCCATTCACAAATCTCTTATAATAGCCCGCTAAGCCCAAGAAACTCCTAATGTCCGACGGGGTCAATGGTCTAGGCCAATTTCTAATCACATCAATCTTCCTTGGACCAACCTTAATACCATCCTCCAAGACCACATGCCTTAGGAAAGCCACCTTCTTCAACCAAAATTCACACTTTTTATACTTAGCATAAAATTTCTCCTCCCTCAATCTTTGCAACACAACCCTCAAATGAGACCTATGCTCCTCCTCACCACAAGAATAGATCAAAATGACATCAATGAAGACCACAACAAAGGAACCAAGGTATGGTTTGAAAACCCTATTCATAAGGTCCATGAAGATGGTCGGTGCATTGGTCAACCCAAAAGACATCACAGCAAACTTATAATGCCCATATCTAGTCTGGAAGGCCATCTTGGAAATATCACACTCCCTCACCTTCACTTGCTGATACTCGGAACAAAGATCAATCTTAGAGAAATGGTTAGCCCCTTGCAATTGGTCAGATAAGTCATCAACTATTGGAAGAGGATAATTGTTCTTGATGGTGACCCTATTGAGTTGTCGGTAGTCAATACACATCCTAAGGGACCATCCTTCTTTTTCACAAATAACACCGGAGAACTCAAGGTGATTAGCTAGGTCTAATAAATCCCTTCTCCAACAAGTCCCTCAATTGTTCCTTAAACTCCTTCAACTCCGCCGGGGCCATATGGTAAAGGGGAATAAAAATGGGTTGAGTATCCGAGAGGAGGTCTATGCCAAAGTCTATTTCCCTTTCGGGAGGAACACCGGGAACGTCATTTGGAAAAACATCAAGAAACTCATTTACAACCAGAACCTACTATATGGGAAGGCCTTTAGACTCCACATCCCTAACCCTCACAAGATGGTAAAGACACCCCTGAGAGATCATCTTACGTGCTTTAATGGAGGAGATGAATCTACCCTTGACCACCATATTTTGACTCTCCCACTTAAGGATGGGTTTGTTTGGAAGTAGTAATTTGACTTTATGGGTTCTATAATCAATAGAAGTATACTAGGTATACAACCAATCCATCCCAAGAATGACATCAAAATCAACCATGTCTACCTCAACAAGATCACAAGGCAATACTTTATGCAAGATGCAAATAGGAAAACTTCTATAAACTTTTCTAGCAACAATAGATGCACCAATAGGAGTAGACACTTCATATGACTCATGCAACAACTCGGGGTCAGCATGAAACGTTTTGGCAACAAAGGGGGTGACAAAAGAAAGAGTGGCATCTGGATCAATCAATGTATACACATCAAAGTCAAAGATTTTCAACATACTGGTAACGACGTCATGGACTTCATCAACCCCTTGCCTCCCATACAAAGCATAGAACCGGTTGTGCCTTGGGGAACCATCATGTTGGCAACCTCTCCCTAATAGGACTGCATTAGCACCTTGTGGACGAACCTCCTTGCCCTTGTTACAGTTTCGAGGGTAATCTATCACCTTATGACCCAATTCTCTACAACCCTAACAAGCATCGGTATTCCTCAAACATGGGCCACCATGACCCTTACCACACTTCTGACACACATTAATAGGAGCCATGCCCCTTACACCTTGGGCTCTCAGAAGATGATTCGCAACCCTCATATCAAATGCATGAGTAGGCCTTTAGCCTTGGTGAAACCGGCCACTCCTTTGGAACTTACCCTCAAAACGGGATCTTTTGGCCTCATGCCCCTCTTCTCTTTCTCAATTCCTCCTCTTCCATTTGTTAAGCATAGGTCTTCAAACATGGCAATTCCATGTCACTAATCAACACAGCAGACTGCCATTCTTCACTAACCAAGTCAGTGACACCCATAATAAATTTATTCATTCTCCACCTTGAGTCGACAATCAAGTGAGGAACAAACTTTGAATGTGTGGTGAACTTGAGGGTATACTCTCTCACACTCATGGAACCTTGTCTCATATTCATAAATTCCACCAACTTAGCTTCCGTAAGTTCAAGGGGGAAGAACCGATTAAGGAAGGCCACCTTGAACTCCTCCCAAAGCAGAACGTAGTTGACTCCCTTTTCCTCCTTCCATTGGTTGTACCATATTTGTGCTATCCCTTTGAGTTAGTAGGCCTCTAACTTCACCTTATCCTCCGGTCTCACAACAATGATGGACAAACTTTTGTAGAGCTCATCAATGAACACTTGGGGGTCCTCACTCACCTTTGGCCCATGGAATTTCGGGGGATTCATTCTCATGAAGTCTCTTACCTGAGAGGCTAATGTAGGAGCATGATGGGCTTGGGCCCCTTAGTTGGCTTGATTAGCCACCACTTGAGCAAGCAAGGTGAGAGCATACCTAAGCTCTTCATTGACCGGTTGCTCCTCAGGTGTGCGGGCTCGTCTTCCCCTTGTATTAGAAATGATCTAGCATAACAAAGAACAATCATTAGGGAGAAAGCTTAATTCAACTCTATAGCATGACTTAGAACATGAAGAAGGGAAACATTTCCTAAAACATCTCATAGCCTCCTACTCATAGTTGTGGTGCAAACACAACCATGAATAGGACTCTGATCAACACGGTGTGTTGCACTCTGAGGATCTAGCTACCTAGTGCTATGATATCACCTTTGCAACGACCCAAGCCTAGGACCTAGACGTGACCGATGAATGGGGAACCCGAAGGAACCCGAAAACAAGCCCCATAGCATATCATTTCACATCCTTGGTCGCGGAAGCAATTATAATAACAATAAGAGATAAATATAAACAAGGGAAATTGGGACTAAGGATAAACTTCCATATCATAAACATCAAGAGTCAATAGAGTCAAGCTCATAGCATAGATACATAACATGTCCAACAACACCTCTACTACATAGATAAGAACTGGGGATAAGACAAAGCAATCGGGCTCATCCTCATAGTCAATACATAAGTCAAAGAAAGAAAGTCTTATACATAGCAATAAATCATAAGTAATGTCTCCGGAATGGAGGACTCACCAACAAGCTTGATAGAGTCATACTAGCCACTTGGAGGAGGATGATCAAGCAGTACACCAGTTCCTACATGGTGACATCATGTAGGCATAGAGTATGCGTTAGTATGTTTGAATGTACTAAGTATGTAGGATGCAATACAACAAGAGGTAGGTATCACAGGCAAAATGCATAATCATAAGCAATAAATAGCATACTAACAATATGGCATGTATGAATGATGCTTAAAGCAAAATAATGCTTATATAGATCATAATACGAGTGTAAGCAGTGACCATTTAATAGTGCAATCTAAGGCCTACCACCCCCTTGGATAGGCGCATGAAGTGCAAACCTCTTCATGAGGTTGATGGAGTACAAACCCCCCTCTGTGGTTGATGGAGTACAAACCTCCCATCAAGGTTGACAGAGTACAAAACCCCCATCAAGGTTGATGGGTACCAACTCCTAACAAGGTTACCCGGGCCTAGCACCCCCCTAGCTTGGTGACCAAGGTACCAACCCCTTGATAGGTTACTCGAGCCTACAACCCCCCGAGCTAGGCTTGGTCATCCCCAACACTATATAGAGATAATATCATATATATATATGTACACACTCCTTTCATCATCATACATATAAATTCCTTTTCATCATCATTTCATCATCATATAGTCATTCAACTCATTAGACATACATTGGACCATCAATTCATCAAGAATCCATAACTGGATATTTTATCAAACAAATAGAGGATGTGTAATGCTAGTGTAAAATGATGCAATTTAAGAGTGAAATCATGCTAGAACAATTAGTGTAAAGCCATCAATATATACTTGGTAACACCCTCAAACAATATACATCAAGATCCTTCATCAATCCTCACCATAGACCTTAGATTCATGGCCCCAAACATAGTAAAACAGTCACAATTTCATAAACCCAACATAGTATGCAGTGAATTTTCATAATGAATAAGATGCATAAATAAATCAACTTTAAATCATGCAATTTTTTTGAGTAAAAGAGCTTGGGTATTACGTGCGAAAGGAGCCCATGAAACAAACCCACATAACTTAGCTTTGGAGATGAACTTGATGAAGATTGGAGATGGCGACTTGAAGCTTAGGAGGAAATCCTTAGATCTGGAGAGGGTTTTGAGACTTGAGTTTAGGAGTAAAATATTAAAATATTTGGTTATGTGTTTGAATGAGTATTGGGGAATGTTTACAATGATATGACAGTGAAAAATGGCTATGTATAGGTATATTCACGTTTGGGGACACTTAGGCCTAAGACTTAAAAGCCTTGGACCACAAGAAAAATAACTGGGTAGAATTTACACAGGTACGCGTCTGGTTCGCGATGCGGACCTATCCCTAGAGGCTGAATTTACACATGTCCGTGATGGAGGCGTGTCGTGGTACTAGATGCGCCTCCATAGCAGACGGACACTAGATAAGCAAACTTGCGAAAATTGAAATTGCTAAACGTTTGCTCTTAAATCGGGGTTAGACCCATCCCCCACTCAAAATGACCTCCTAATCAAGAATATGAAGTCAGATTTTTGATATCGTACACGAATTTTAAGATATAGGAAATTATGATTCTGGGCACTTCCAAGGCACATTTTCGAACACCTTTTGGGGTCGTTTCACATTTGCATTAGCTTCGCGACGTGGAGTAGTACATTTTGTTGCCAGTTGTTTTTTATTTTGGCCTAAGGCTTTGAGTTCTTGGGCCTAGGCCTTCCCATGCATAAAAACACCTATACTTAGTCATATTGCAACTCTATATCATTCAAAACATTCCCCAAAAACCCTCTCTAACACTTAGACAAATATTTACCCCAAATGCAAGTGTCCCAATCTCATTATAGACCTCAAGAATTTTATTCAAGCTTTAAGTTCTCAATCAAATCTTCATCGAGGAAATCTCCAAAGTTGAGGTATGTGAGTTTCAACGATTGGGTCTTTTCACCCATGGTACCCAACCTTTCTTTTTACCTAAAATGCATGTTTCTATGTTAGATTATCTATGGATATCTCCTATTCTCAAAGTTGATTATAAACTATGTTGGGGTTTCATAAAAATGTGACTGTTTAAGCATGCTTTGAACTATGAATCTATGATCCATTATGTGATTTAATGAGGGGTTTTGATATATCTTGCATGAGGGTATTAGCAAGTTTTGGTGGGTGGTTTTACATTGATTTTTCTCACATAACTTCACTCTTGAATTGTATGATTTTGTAATAGCATTACACACCTGCCAAGTGTTTGATAAAATATTCGGTTATGGAATCTTGAGATATTGAAGGTCTAATGCATGGCATATGAGTTAAGTGACTTTATAATGTTGAAAGAAATGTATGTTTGTGTTGATTTCATGAATAGTATATATAGTGTTGCAAGTTGTCCACGCAGCATGCGGGATGTGGTAGGCCCGTACTACCATGTTGGGGGCATGTACCTCAATTGTCTTTTGGGGGGGTGGTAGGGCCGAACAGCCATGTTCAGGGGTATGTACCTCAATCGCCTTATGCGAGGGGTGGTGGGCACGTACTCCCATGTTGGGGTATGTACCTCAATCGCCTCCCAAAGGGGTGATAGGCCTTGGATTCCGACTACTAGTTTGCTTGGTCTATAATGATGGTTTCTTCCTACATATATAATATGTTCTATATATGCATGATTTACTTCAAGCGTCATTCATGCATGCCATATTGCTATTATGCTCATTCATTGCCTAATTATTCATTTCGATTATGTTTCTTATCTCTTGTCGCATTGCATCCTACATACTGAGTACATTCAAATGTACTAACGCATACTCTATGCCTACATGATGTTACCATATAGGTACCGGAGCTATATTTGATCATTTTCCTCCTCCACGTGGCTAGTACTATCTTCGAAGCAAGTTTGGTGAGTCCTCAACTCCGAGGATGATATCTTTTGATCTTATGTTATGCAAAGACTATCTTTATTAATTTGTATGCTTTTGACTATGAGGGTGATCCCGGAAAGTTGTCTTTGCCCCCGCTCAATTCTAAGTTTAGAGGTGTTTTTGGACAAGTAATGTAATTTATGCTTTGAACTATGACTTCTCTTGACTCAAGATTATTTTATTCTATGAAATACATCCCCTGTAACACCCCACATTTTAAATATACTAATGCTATGCAAATGAATCATGTTATGGTTTGGTCAAATTAGCGTCAATTCTTGAAAGTGCTTGAATCTCGTGTTAATGGGCGATAT